>JAHUUD020000098.1:0-205000 GCA_020010945.3 Muscidifurax raptorellus
ATTTACTTTATCGGCAATGAGTCTAAATGGAGAGAAAGTCGCAAAGGATACCAAACCACCTGCGAAGTCTGTAACAAGACCATACAGACTAAGGATCCTAAGCAGTGCAAAGTAGGTCGCAACTTCTTTCACACACGGTTGCCGTAACATTTCGCTCTGTGACGATAAAAGGCGTCCTGTCCGCTCGCATATTCAACGTGTGCTGATCTTAACAGTAAGGCGAGATTGGATGCCTCACTTAATGCCAGCACGATGATGAGAAGCGTTAAAAGGATGAAGGCAATCGCCGTCACGTCACCGATGTCCACTGCGAAGAAGGATGTCACCTTGCAGGACGTCCTTGCTGCAATAAAGGACGTCCGTGCAAGGCAAGATAAAGCGGCGGAGTCTTTGAGGATCACAACCAGGCAAGCTCACGGGGCTGGAGACGAGACTGGGCCTACTTGAACACCGTCTCATAGCCCTGGACGACCTGCCCCTGCTCCAAACTCGCATTGCAAATGCTGAGCAGACGATCTCGGAGCTAAGGGCACAAGTAGAAGATCTATCGTCCAGGCCCTCTCCTGCGCTGCCCCCGCCCAACACCTCGTCCGGCAGCGTCTCCCCTGCCATCCTTATCCCCTCGGAAATTGCTAATCTCGGAAGGGAGCTGCTAAAGATCCAAGCAGCAGCAGGGGAACACTAACAGGCAACGCTGTCGTACTAGCGGGACTGCGCTATTCGAGGGATACATCCATCGACCTGCTGGCCTTTTCAGTAGTTTCTGCCCTCGACTCTAAAGTCCTCAGAAGGGACATAGCTGGCGCGAGGGTCATGGGGAGATTGAACGCGGCTGACGATACCCAGAACGCTGACAGCAGACTACCACCAATTGCAGTCACTCTCTCTTCCCATGCCCTTGCACGCTCTACCATCAGAGAAAAAATTAGGAAGAGCAAACTCCACACTGCCGAGCTAGACGCGAACATCCTGAAGGAAGCTAGGGCCCGTCGCCAGGAGGGGCTAATCAATGTAAACGAACTACTGTCATCTGAGACTCACAAACTTCGCGTCAAGGCCAGGCAGGAGGCGAGGAGAAGTGGATGCAGGCCCTACGTCCGAAGCGGGACCATCTACATCCGGTCCGCAGAGGACCTAGAGAAGGCAACCATCATCAGCTCTGAAAAGGACCTAGAGGATTGTTTAGTCCTGAGACCACCAGTCAACCGCAACAACACCAACAACAACGGCTGAAGAGGACGACGCACATCATTCACTCTTCACCACCTATATCTTCATCATTCTCAACTACACCTGCATCTTCCAAGCTAACTCTGTCCGAGGACTTAAGGGCCTGTTATTTCAATGCTAACTCTCTGATGGGTCACATTGAGGCGGTTAGGCTCTTCTTGTCTACTCGTCCCTTCTTTCACGTGATTGCTGTAACTGAGACCTGGCTAGACGACAAGATAAAAACCATCCCTTCAATTGACAATTACATACTGCTTAGACGGGACAGAAACAGGAACGGTGGGGGTGTGGCCCTCTACATTCATAATACTCTCACAACCAAAATCATATCCTCATCTGACGGTACTTGGTCGGGTAAGCCAGGGAAACCGGAATATCTTTTTTGTGAAATCTCCGCGAAGGGAATCATCCCGATCTTCGTCGGCGTTGTTTATCGTCCACCCATGCCTCTTTCATCCAGGCCAGTGACTTTATAGAAAATCTCTCCACAAATATGCATAACTATTCTACTAAACTGATAATGGGAGATTTCAAGGCCGATCAACTTTCATCATCAGAAGATGCCAAGTTCATCAGGGCCTTCATTGATGACAACTCCCTTCAGTCAGTTCCATATGGTGCAACGCATCACAAATTGGAATCCGACACTTAGCTCGACCTCTGCCTTATTGACGAGCAGGATCACTTGCTCGCGCACTGGAAGACTGACACTCCTTTCATAAACGAACATGACTTAATAACGGCCACTCTCGACATACAGATGCCACTACACGTACCTCAAACTTACACCTACAGAAACTACAAAGGCATCTGCGCTGAGAAGCTAAGGGACTTCCTCGGCACGTGCGACTGGTCATTGCTTCATACTTCATCACTTAACGATTGCATCACCCTACTGAATACAAACGTAACAGACGCTATAAACCATCTCGCCCCATTACGCACAGTGACCCCTAAACCGAAACGTCACCCGTGGTTCTCCGCGGCTCTTCGTGACCTATTGAAGGAACGGGACAGACTTTATAGACGTTTCCGCAGATCACGTCTCCCTCTGGACCTGTACTTTTATAGACTAGCCAGGGATGATGCTCACAGGCAGGTTGAGAGTGCCAGGCTGAATCACTACCATTCACGCCTGACATCCTTAACTGATGCCACTGAGACCTGGAGAGAGCTCGAGAGACTTGGAATCACCACCTCCAAAGAAAAACCTCCCTCTCCAACGAAGACCTCAACAAGCACTTCAGCGACATATCATCTGACCCGCTAACACCTGCTGTTGAGGAATATCTGCGTACGCTTGAGAGTCTGAACACCCCCGAGCATTTCAACTTCAGGGATATAACGGAATCGGACGTAATAGCCGCAGTAATGCACTTCGACTCCCAGGCAAGAGGCAGCGACGGCATCCCACAGGTTGTCATTCACAAGGCATTGCCAGTACTCGCTCCTATTCTCTGTCGTATTTTCAACCTGTCTCTGAGTGAGTCATGCTTCCCCTCTGACTGGAAAAAGTCATTAGTGCATGCGCTAAACAAAGTCAGTTCTCCAACAGCACTAACTGACTATCGTCCGATCTCCCTCCTTTGCTTTCTGTCCAAGGCACTGGAATGGTTGGTTCACAGAAAGATCTCTGAACATCATGAATCAAGGCTTTGTCTTGACGACCTCCAAACTGGCTTTCGCTCCAGACACAGTACTCAATCGGGACTCATTAAACTGACTGATGATGTCAGGCTTGGCATTAACAAAAAGAAAATAATACTTCTCCTCCTTTTTGATTTTAGTAAGGCGTTTGACACTGTGTGTCACGTCAAACTACTCAGTAAGCTAACATCACTCGGCTTCTCTAAGCAGGTTATCCACTGGCTCGCATCATACCTCACAAGCAGAGAGCAGGCTGTCATTGGTAATAACGGTGAACTATCCACCTTTCGCTCACTCAACACCGGAGTGCCGCAGGGATCAGTCTTGGTTCCCCTGCTTTTCTCACTATACATTAATGACATCAGCTACTGCCTTGACCCTGATATCTTTCCTCTTATATACGCGGATGACCTGCAGGTTTACAGCCCATGCCGACTTGAGGAGCTCGATTCCTTGTCCGCGAGGATGAGTGCTAACGCCGATAGGATTTCAGGCTGAGCTGCACAAAACCATCTTAAGCTCAATGTCCACAAAACACAGGCGATCGTCCTAGGTTCCCCCTATTACATAAACGCTTTACCGTCGCTTGCTAACACCTACATTAACATAGAGGGAGCTCGGGTTGATTACCAATCACATGTGCGTAGTCTAGGGTTGGTGCTTGACTCTAAGCTCTCTTGGAAGGAACACGTTACACAACTGTGTAAACGTGCACACTCGCTAATGTATCGACTCAATTTCTTTAGGAAAAGCACTGATCTAAAGCTGCGCAAACATCTCGTGCAAGCACTCCTGTTTCCTATCATAGATTACTGTTCACTGGTGTACTGCGACTTGACTCAGGAACTAGACATTAAACTTCAGCGACTGGTAAACATGGGAATTCCTTACATCTATGGTGTAAGAAGGGACGAGCACATCTCCCCTTACAGGCGCGAGCTGCAATGGCTCAACACCGCCGGGCGTAGGAAGTACTTCATGGCCTGCTTCTTAAGAAAGCTCTTCAATAACGCGGCACCATCTTACATCCTGGCGTACTTTGACTTCCACGTCGCACTCAGGCCTGTGAGGGGGGAGGTGATCCCCTTAGACATACCCCCCTTCGCCACCGAGACACTGAGGAAATCATTTCACATCAGCGCCTCATATCTATGGAATTCTCTACCATCTCACCTCAGAAACACCACATCAATATCACTTTTCAAACTACTAGCAAAGAAACATTTCCTGGAGCAAGAAGAAAATCAATAGCGCTGGCCTAATCTCATGCAATCAACTCATCACACTCACACCTAACTCTCTCACACTCATTACATTCCAGTACAGTCACTTCATTCATTCCATCTCATCTCAGACCCATTAATTCCATCTCAAGATATATAACTTATGTATATATTATACAATATAATGTATAGAAAAAAATAAATTGAATCTAAATCTAAATCTCTCTCCCTCTTCCTCTCCATCTCCCTCTCCCTCTCCTTCTCCCCATCCCTCTCCCGCTCCCTCTGCCCCACCCTCTCCCTCTCCCTCTGTCACTCTCGCTCTCTCTCGCACCACACTCACTCGGGCACTTTCGTGAAGTCGATCTTATGTCGTCGAAGTCAGCACGAGAACTGACAAAAATCGCGCGCTCTCGCGAACTGCCGCGCGACATGCCCAAAACGATCTCGCGGTCCCGCTCATGTGAGAGCTGCGCTGATTCGCTCGCGGTCCGCGCGAGCCGTTAAGCCTTGCGTTGCAGTCAGCCGATAGGCTAAACCCGCGAGACGCTGGCTCTGGCTACGCGTGCTATCCCGCGCTCGAAGCTCTCCTCGCTGCATCCATTTCTCGGAAATCGCGCGGCAGGCAACAACAGCAAGCCAGCTCGGAGCCGCTCTGCGGAAAGCCGTCTGGATCTGGGCTGTTTACGTGCATGCTCTGGCTCACCGAATCTGTCGGAAATTTCCGGACTCGATACGGCTGCGACGCACAGCGTCGAAATCCTCCCCCCCCCCCTCCCCCCCTTAATCTTGCTAGCCAGGCTGGGGAAATTCCCTGGATTATTTTAGCCCCAAGAATTTAGTAAACCGCTTTACCCTGTTAGTTTTGGGTTTGGTTGGGCGGGAGCGCCACCCTTCATCCACCCACTTGCCCCGGGGTCACGCAATTGACGACTCAACCCCGTTTTCTTCTTCTCTAGCCTGGCTATTCCCTGGCTCTTCTCCGCTGGCAACTCCGGCTCACTGCCGAGGCTCGTCACGTAGCCGTCTTTAAACCTCACGGAGGTCTAACTCGCAAGTCTTGGCAGACACCCCCTCCAGACCTCGCAGGATCTGCAGGATCTGCTCCACTGGCTGAAGCCGATGGGCATCTCCCGCTTCCTGCAGCCGCTGGTTCGGGCTTTCCTCCTTCCGCTCTGGCTCTACCCTCACTCTCCTCCTGGCCTCGTTCGCGGTGCTCACCACTGATGCGGTGGCTTGCCTCCTCTTCTCCGAAGCCTGGCCAGCCTTTCCGCGTCGTTCTGCCCTTTCTGCTCCCCATATGCGACCGCACAACACGGGCAACCGGCCATGAGTACCCCGTGTCTTCCGCAATTATAGCAGAAGTCACGGGTCACTTCACAAGGCACTCGTGAAGGCCATGACCGAACTGCTAGCAGTTAAAACGGGTGGTCCTGGTCCTGCTGCTCCACCCGTCGAGACCTCTCGAGCAGCTCCCTGGATCGTCGTCGCTGCTCGCGGTCTCTCTCTCTCTCTCTCTCTCTCTCTGCCGCTGCTCCTCGGCTGCCGGCTGCTCCTCTGTCTCCTTTCGCACTCTCCTCGTTTCACGCCGGCGGGCAGCCCTGGCCGCATTGCGTCGAGCGTTCCGCGAAGCAATCTGCTGCTCCCTGTTCTCCGCCACTTGCGGCGTCACTTCTTGCATGGAAGTGGCTGGGCGGTGATCGTGTTGAGGCCACCGCCCGTTACTGCGAGCTGCCTGCTCGGCCAGCTACCATCGGCGACGGATGTCGGCTCTTCTTGCTGCCGCCGTCTCTCCTCTGCAGCTCTTGCCGCCATCTCCACCCGATGGCACCTCTCCTCCTCCTCTTCCTACCTTGCCTCCTGCTGGCCTTCTTGGGGGGCATCGGCTGGACTCGGGTTCTCCCTACCTGGGCCGGGCAACTCGTTGGTTAAAGCCTCCGGGACGCCTCTTCGGTCGGCAGGGGCACAGTTGGTCTAGTCCACTTGTTTTTCTTCTTCTTATTCTTCTTTTCTCCCGCTGGCTGCCAGTCTATCGGCTCTTCTCGCGGTCTCATCGGTGGGATGGGTGTCGGGTCTTGCCGTTTGCATGCAGAGGAGCCGGCGACGTATCGCTCTAGCTCCTTCTGCGCTTCACGACTTTCCATGGCCTCTTCGCTCACGTCCTCAGCCTCTGCTCTGGATGGCTCACGCTTCTCCGTGCTGGCATCAGCTAGCGCCGCTTATATCGCGTACCTTGCGCCACCGCCTGGTTCAGGCTCTCTATCGCTGCCGATCTCAGCTCTTCCACTTCTTACTCCTCCACTGTCTGCAGTCTCAGCTTGCCCATCTGTTTTCCCGCGGGTCTAAGCCTTGGCGTTGCTGGCCTCGGGGATAAACCCGGCTGGGGCAATGCTCCGCTTGCCACCTGCGCGAATGTCGCATGCGACGGCGTGCGACTACCTCTCAGCTGCCTCGGCGACGGCGGTTCGGCTGAGTCCTCCTTCTTCCTCTGCTCCATTCTCCCTACAACAAAACAAAAGAAATACACATTACTTTACTTCTCTTGCTCCTCACGGCGGGATTCAGCGCTTAAGTTCGACGACGTACGTTTTAGTCAACCCCCGCAACCCTCTGCTTCCGTGGCCCAGTATGTAAACAATCGGGGATTTTACCTCGACTATCTCATACGGGCCTTCCCAGTGCGGAGATAACACCCTAGACACCTTATTCGCTGCATCAGATAGGACATGGGTTTTACGCATAACGCTATCTCCTACCTAGAAATGCGTGTCTCTTCTCCCCTTATTATATACGCGCTCCTGCCTCTCCGCGGCCTGACTCGCGAATTTCACCACTGAATCCCTCAATGCTTCCAATCGCTTAATTCGCTCGTCCCACTCTCCTGGCTCTTGCCTCTCAATTGGCTTTCCTGCCTCAATTTCGCGGCGTAAACTCAACACAGGGTGGGGGCAGCGCCCGTAATTGAGAAAAGCCGGCAAAACTCGAGTAGACGCTTGTGTGGCCGTATTGATGGCGTGACGAAACTCATGCAGGTGCGCATCCCAGTCGCGATGATCGTTCTTCACGAACGTCGCTATCATCGTCGTAAGCTTTTGATTCGTACGCTCCACTGGGTTGGCCTGCGGGTGATAAGGCGGAGTGGTGATGTGTTTTACACCATAGATTTCCAACACCTGACGGAGATATTGGTTAACAAACCCCTTGTCATTATCTGATAGAAAATATTAAGGAGTTTCCCACCTGAATAAAATCAGCTACTCGAATGCTCTGGCTTCTGACTTAGTATATGCCTTTCTCATCGGTTTTATCTCTATCCAGCGTGTAAATAAATCTTGAAACACTTCGAGAGCAACAAAACTCTCACTTCTTTCGATTTACGACCAATCCCGCCGAGGTGAGAAGCTTCAGGACAAACTCGAGCCATTTTAAATGCTCTTCGAAGGTCTCCGTGGCGATCGCCAGGTCGTCGAGGTAAGCTAATACTGCTGGCTCGTACGCAGGACCAAAGAGGGCATCAACTAGCCGCTGCTAGGTGCGTTGCTCGATCCGAAGAACATTCTTTTAAACTGCCGCAGGCCTGAGCCTGGAACGGAGAATGCCGTATACTTTCGACTCTCCTTCGAAAGTGGAATCTGGCAAAACGCTTGTTTTATATTAACCTTCGTATGATAACGAGCATTGTGCAGCATGTCTGTAATCGAGCCGATACCCGGAATCGGATGTTCATCCGTTTTGGTCACTCGATTTAGATCCCTGTAATCGACACAGAACCTCCATGTTCCGTCCCATTCACGTATCATAACAGGTGCACTCGTATAATCATTGGCTGACCTCTCGATTATTCCCTCCTTGAATAATCGCTCTACCTCCACTGGGCACTCATGTCTTGGCTTATATCGAATTGGCATAAAATTAACCAACTCGATATGGTACTCCGTGAGATGCGTCATACCCAACGAGGAGCCTTAGTCTTTCAACAGCCTCTCTACTACCTTTTTGTACCCGTTCACGCTCCTCATCAGTGATCGTTGTTAGGCCTGCACATTCAGCATAGACAGTGGCTTCCGCTTTGCCAGTTAAATCGGCGAATGGCCGCCACTTTCCCTCGCCGTTGCGCAACAAACCTCTTTCCAGCGGCACGTCGCAATCCAACTTTTTGCAGAAATCAGTAGGTAAGCTAGGGGGGTTCTGGCTCACTTCAGGGATCTACCTTACCGACAGTCGGTAAGGTAGATCGCTAGCTCAAGTGGTTCATGTCTCGGCTAACTCAAGCTAATTTTTGCAAGGAGGAAGAGGTTCGTATTTGGTAGTAGGACTGGTATTTTGATCCATCTTTATCAACGTTCAAAGTTCAAATGAGATATGTAAAATTCGCAGGCTATTTATAGCCTCAAGCAAGAGGAAGGGTGATTTCCCCCTCCCTTCGAGTTACTATTCCCATATCATCGAGCAGTCGATTGGTTTCTTCTCACCATCTATCTGACTGAAAGTTTCTTTGTAGAATATTTTCAGAAGTTTCACGTTGTGATGAGCACAGTTGATTTGAGAAGATGTTCCACCATCGTGATGAGTACAGATGGTCACTAGCTTCAGTTTATCCAGTGGTGGATAGCCCATTTCAGCTATATCGTGAACGTTGAACTTAAAACGTTCGAGCCATTTTTTCTTCAAAGAGCCCATCACGAAAATTCGAGTAGCATCGCGAAAAGCTTCTCGAAGAATCTTGCCTATGTCTGTGTATGGTTGTTCACCAGCGCTCCAAGGTATTCCATGATAGTAGTGATACATCCAAGTGTTTTCTCTCTTGTATTTGTCGGTAAGACGTCGCCAAGGAAAGGGTTCTTTGAATAGTAACACCAGAGGATCGATGTCTCGATTGAGCGGTACTATGGCTAACTCCTTGAGGATGAAGTCGTTGCCCGACTGCTTGTATCCTTGGATGTCCACTACGTACTCCATCTCGACGATTGATTTCTCTACTTTAGAGCGAGCGCTTTTATAGGCTTCCACCCCTCTAGACAAGTTTCTTCACGTCCCCGCTGACAGGATTGTACTGGACTATGCGGTCGTGCAAGATCAGGCAGTAAGCCGAGGTGTTGGCGGGAAAATTGGCTCGAGATTCAAACTCCAGACGTATGTCGACGAGAGCGTTCTTCAACACCTCGCTCTGCTTGGAGCAGTCGATGACGTAGAGGGGAACGTGATTGATGAAATCCCCCTTTCTTAGCAAAGGTTCGGCGTTTTTTTCGTAGTACGCAGTCTGAAAGTTCGCGTACATATCGTACAAAACTGCGTACTGTTGTTGATCTATGTGGAGATTGAGATTGCCGTACGGATAGTACTGCGAATTGAGGAACAATTTCACGTTGTTCAGATTGCAGTGATCGAAACGACTGGCATTGACTGTTTTCGAGTTCTTTCGATTCGTTTTAAAACTAAAACGACGAATCTCGGCTTCTCCAGTTGATTGGATGTCTTGACTGTCCATACGTGTCTCGTGGAGCTCGGCAGTACCGGATACTCGTAAAGCTCCCAACTCCTGAAACTGATACTGATGGGTCTGTTCTTCTCTATGTAATTCAGCAGACGTATTTTGTCGACGTTGGATGCTGCGATGTATGGCATCAACCACTCGATTCTCGCCAATGTTATCTGGAATTCTTCGTAAGTTATGTCATTGCCCGTACCTTGTTGACCTGTCTGAACAATTGCATTCAAATCGTTTCTCGATCTGGTGAGTATGAGTTCGTGCTTGACATTCGCTACGATCTTTCGATAGTCTTCGGCGAATCCGAGAATCATACTCAGTGGGATGGCGACATCAAAGTAGCCTTGATCGTTGGTCAGACTTTGCGTCTCTGCAACGTCGAGCCAACCCGCATTTTCCACGAGCACACTCTGACTCGGATTGAGTGACAGCCATCCTTTCATGATAGTTGTCAAACCGACGTTCTTACATTTATCGATTTCCACGGCATTGATTTCGTAGCAAATTTCCTCGAACATGTGGCAGAAGGCGTTGTTTACCAGAGTTGTGTGCGCTACTGTATTTCCATCTGATTTTGTGAGTCTACCGCATATGTGTATCATACTGCGCGAGGGCAAAACGTACAAGTCTTGATGTTGGATAGCGATGCGAATTTCGTCGCTGTTGTTGAAGGACGAGGCAGTGTATGGTTGATGAGGATGCAGCTCGTAATGTGCAAGAGACTCATCGAATGCCACGGGAGACTGTATGCTTAGAATATCTTCCATGCTCTTTATTCGATATACAGCACACGAATATACAAGTTATTTTCCACCACCACGGGCGCTTATCACTCTTAAGTTTAGACTTTTTAGAAACTGAATGTTCTGACGTGTTAACGTTTTGGAAGTCCGTTGAAGACTGATGGGTGGTCGACATCTAGCTTGCCTTATATAGCCTCTACCGACTTTGAAGTTGTAAATGATTCCCATCTTATACTCGTTTGATATGTAATCTGATGGTAATGATTTCTCCACGAAAGTTGACTAGATTTCCGTCTTGATCGACTATACGTAATTGAAGATGACTAATGCTGTGGACCGTGACTGGAAGGTAAATGACCTGCGATGGCACCTCGATGATCTTATATCCTGGTGGTACTGCAGGAAAGAACTCGTGTATGGTATGAACTTGCTGACCTTTTATGTAGGCGCCAGTTGTTATGCTGCACTCCACTCGAAGAGCGTTGACCTTGAGTATGGCAACGGGTAGATCCGAGCTGTGAGTTAGATTCGCTGGGAGGAGCCTTTGAGCAAAGCCGAGCAGTGCACCTATGGAATCTCGTGGACGAAAATCGATGTTGTGACTGCACTTTATGATACTGCGAAGTGTATTATTGTTGGGCTTTAGACTGAATGAAATGCCCTTCTGCTCCAGAAATTCTCGCAGATAAGTATCTATATCCTCAAATTCGTAACTTCCAGTTGGTAACACGACAACGTCCTTACCGACGTACAGTTTGTTAGCATTTGTGTCGATATTGGGTATAGAATTGAAGGTTAAGAGCTCGACTAAGCCGAGAACGTAGTTTTTATGAGGTGATAGCTCGATTGGAGGAAAGAACTGAGTTTCTAGTACAGAAGATGTGTCTGAGAGACTGATTGTCAGTGATTCACTCTCCATGATAGTTTGTTGCATAATGACTGATTGCCCGCACGTTCACGCCTTATATACGCGAAGTCTGTTGGTCAGAAACTCGAGATAGAGATGACCGCAATTGACTGTATTGTAGTCTTGATATCTCTCGTGATTGTACTTCACCTCGTTTACTCCCAAGTATAACATTAGATCTAGTGGAGGCTGTAGATCACCGAAACTATCGAAATATATCACATCATTCCCTCGCTTGCGATACGCTACCCAATGAGTTCCCGGACCATCCGCATCGTCGAGGTTCACTACAGCTGATTCGTTACGACGTGGACCATCAGCGGGCAATGCATTTCTCATGAATACACCTCGAAAGTGGGGAATTCTCAATAGTTTGGCGTACTTGGAAATATCGATGTCGGTGAGTGCTCTATGTGGTAAGCTGCTCACTTTGAAGATCTTTTTTTTTTCTTCCTCAGTCCACTACCTCGGTAAGGCTTGAGACGAAGACCCAGTCCCGTTTTGTGAGGTTTCAAGAACAATCCTTTGCCAACAGCGACATCCTCCATCTTTTTATTATGACGACGGCTCTCCTCCAACTGCAACTTGGCAGCGTTGGCGTCGTTGACTGATTTCGCTATACCGGCCGCACCTCCAGCAATAGCGCCAGCTGCACTCAATCCAGCGAAAACGGGCACGAGGAATGGTAGAAATCCTCCTACCTTCGATGGTACAGGTAAGACACGTGGTAAATTATACTGCGCTTACCACCAGCCTTCTTGACAGCCTCCCGAGCACCTTTCAAGGCCGAAAGAATTGCTTTGCGAGAATTTTTGCTAGACACCATCGAATTGGAAGCAGCCTTGATGATGTTTGCTAATCTCGTAGGACTCTTCTTCTTTCTCACACCCATTCCAAGTTTTGATTTCATCTTCATGACGTTTGCTATTGAGTAAGCTGCGGCTTTTTCACCTTTACCCGAGTCTTTGGCCAAGACTCTTTGCCAAGCTCGATCGGCTAAGATTTTGTCCGCCTATGTCGTGCTCTTTGCAGGCACTGTCGAGAGGATTGATTCCTGGATCACCGCGAGCTAAGCGTTCGGCTAACTTGGTGCCTGGTCCACAGTACTGATATCCAGGTATATGCAATTCGAACGGAAGCTTATTGATCAGAGTGTTCATTATACCGTGACCTCGTCGAGAGCGTTTATGTACGATCATCATACCTCGAAGGTTTGATTATGACTGAGACGCAAGCTATATAAGCGTGGTATTTATAGTTTTGCTCTCAATCGTAAACGAGCTCTCGTGGTGAACACATGAACTTCAAGGAACAATCCGTTAAACTTCCTATAGTGAATTTTGACACTATAGAGGAGCAGCAGAGAAATAAGATAAAGCGTCATGGACGACTGCTTCCAGACAGCATTCGAGCAGTATTCTGCGGTCCATCGAACTGTGGTAAAACTAACAGTCTGCTTGCACTCATAACGCACCCCAATGGGCTCCGATTCGAAAACATTTACGTCCATTCGAAGTCGCTAGATCAGTCTAAATATCGATTCCTTAAGGAGCTCTTGAAACCGTTGAAGGGTATACAGTATTTCGCTTCTAGCGAGCACGACGAGGTTGTATCTCCCGAGAAAGCATTACCCAATTCCATCATGATATTCGACGATGTGGCCTGCGAAAAGCAAAACAATATCAGAGCCTATTTCTGTATGGGAAGACACAAGAACGTCGATTGCTTCTATCTGTATCAATCGTACGCCCACATTCTTAAACACCTCGTGCGAGATAATGTGAATCTACTCGTCGTCTTTCGACAAGATGATGTAAATATGCATCATCTGTATGACGACCACGTCAATACCGATATGACCTATCCTCAATTCAAAGACCTGTGCTCGAAATGTTGGTCGGACGATAAGCATGCATTCTTGATGATCGACAAGGACAGTTCAATCAACGATGGTCGATACAGAAAGGGTTTCGACACGTTTGCTATAAATATCGGCATACATACGTACCGTTAACAATCTGTTGACAACTGTTGAAGCGGCAACATGTCTGACTTGCAGCGAAGAAAGAACATTCTCCATGAGCTGGTCAAAGCTCGAAACGCTGTCAAACGCAAGTATAATTTACTGAAATTTGGAAAAGAGAACTTTGAGAGAGCTGTGGGTGAAACATTCAAACCAATCATTGATCCTCTTCAAGTACTCGTTACCGAGACAACCAAAAGAAATCTCCCGGCAGTGAATTCATCGAAGATTAAAAAGAAATCAAAGTCATTCGATGATGATGATGATAAAAGTGTTTCATCGATTGGTAGTCTCGATGATACGTATAAAGTTGACAGCGAGCATGATGCAACGCAGATCTTTAAGGAAGCTGACACATCGTTTGAAACAGCAGCTGAAGAAGATAACGAGGAAGCTGATCATTCGAAAAATCAAGAAACTGATAAAGAAGATCGTCAAAATAAACATAAATTCATGCTTGACCCAAGATATAGCAAGAATATGGACAAAATTTATGGAGTGTACAAGGAGAAAGGTGCTTACATGATTGGAAATTCTTCGATACTTTTCGAAGATCGTATGTGAAAGTAAATGACAAAAGTTATGCTAAAACTCAAGGATTATTGGACTTGCTTATATCTAAGTATCCCAATAGACAGTTGATTACTAGCGATGACTTGAAGAATTATCGAGAGATTCTTGAAGCATCCAGTGCGCACAAAAAGAAATTCAACCCCAATGAATCTATTCGCGTGCACAATAGTAAGAAATACAGTGACTATATTGCCTCTCTTTTCACGGTGGTGGATGAATCGAGAAAACGAAAATCTACTTCGAAAACAGGTGGACTACTGCGACATCAACTCCCTCTATACAAAATTGCAAGACGAGACACGAAGATGGATTACGTCTACTGGGATGATCCGAATGAACTCGTAGATAGACTCCGCCTACTGATGGCTGAGCAATCAGCTGGTAATCCCAGTCACACCAATGAGATTCATTCGATCATAGAGGAACTTCGCGAGGCTGGCTATATATATTGAGCGCGAACATTTCATTCATTTCAATCATGAGCGTCGACGTGTTCGGACGTAATCTGAAGAAAAAAGAGGGTAGTCGCGGTCCTCCAGGTATTGGCTACAAATTGACAGCAGACGGTCAGTACGACTTAGAGAACAAGAGACTGTGTAACGTTTCGAAGCCTCAGCAGTTGGGCGATGCAGTGAACCTGAAAATCTTGCAAAGCTTGGTTCAGTCGGAAGTACGTAGTGTGTACGAGGTTACAGCTCGCTTGAGGAAGGATCTCGACGATGCACAATTGGAGCTACAAATTTTCAAAGATCAGAGTGCAGAGAAAGTGAAGAAAATTGACCTAGTTATCGAGGAATTGTACAACCTAGTGTTCAGCAGCTCGAACGTTAAGGAAAACGATGGCACATAGGGGAGTAGTGGAGGAACTTCATAAGCCAGCGGGGCGCAACTATCCACGTCGTAAATTTGATGTACGTGGACTCGACGAAACGTGGCAGGCTGACTTGGTTGAGATGCAACCCTACGCTCGCGAGAATAAAGGCTACAAGTACATGCTGACGATCATCGATACGTTTTCGAAGTATGCGTGGGCTATGCCAATCAAGCAAAAAACTGGAAAAGATGTTATTGCAGCAATGAACTCCGTATTACGTCGTGGTAGAGTGCCGAAAAATTTGCAAACAGACCGAGGCAAGGAATTTTATAATTCAAATTTTGAAAGTCTCATGAAGCAATACAAGATCAATCTTTACTCCACGTACAGCAATCTCAAAGCATCTATTTGCGAACGCTTCAATCGCACGTTGAAGAACAAGATGTGGATACGGTTCAGCTTACGAGGAAATTACAAATGGTTGGACATACTACCTAGACTAATTGAAGCTTACAATGATACGAAACATCGAACTATAGGTATGAAACCTAAGGACGTTACAGCTGCATACGAAGCTCAAATTCTCGATCGACTCTCCTCCATCGATGCGAAAGCTCTAAAGAAACCGAAATTCAAGTTGAACGATAAAGTTCGCGTGAGCAAGATTAAACGGGCCTTCGAGAAAGGATACACTCCCAAATGGTCAACAGAGATCTTTACGATTACCAAAGTATCCAAGACGAAGCCAGTTACATATCATTTGAAGGATTACAAGGATCAGCCAGTGAGCGGTGGTTTCTACGAACAGGAACTCTCGAAAGCGAAGTATCCCGACGTCTATCTCGTGGAAAAAGTTATCAAGAGACGCGGTAATCAAATCTATGTTAAGTGGTTGGGTTTCGATAGCTCTCACAACAGCTGGACCGACAAATCATCTGTATAAGAAAAAAAAATGATCTGGAATAAAGAATTATTTTAAACGTATAATATGCAAGTGTTATTTCTTATCCTAAATAATTTTATTTTTTTAGTGATAGTGAGAGCCCCCACCTTTGCTCTCACCTGTGAGGTACTTCCAACTCAACGTCACTAATGAACCTCTTACCACGAGTGGTGAGAGACGCATGCGTGCCTCATATACCTCTCCATTAATCACTTTTTTTTTTTTTTTTTTTTATTCTACAAACAATACATAAAACAGTTTATTTGAACTTTTTCTTTATTGAACATTAATCACTGAATAATACAGTATATTAATCACTAAATTCAATGTTATTGTGATCGGTATATGTAACGAATAACTTGTATCGCTGAATGGACTCCTGCAGGCTCTCGAACAAATCTTCGTTCGCAATGAGCGCATCTGATACTCGGCCTAGGAGGAACATCTGGAACTCGTTGTCCAGCTCCGCGACGACTCTTTTGCCGTACCTGGTGCTGACCTTCCTCAGCGCTGTCACCAAGAATTTCTGATTCCTCGCACACTCGGAGAACTTCTTCGTGGGCAAAAAGCCTCCACGTTTCGTCGAGTCCACGTACATCAAATTTACGACGTGGATAGTTGCGCCCCGCTGGCTTATGAAGTTCCTCCACTACTCCCCTATGTGCCATCGTTTTCCTTAACGTTCGAGCTGCTGAACACTAGGTTGTACAATTCCTCGATAACTAGGTCAATTTTCTTCACTTTCTCTGCACTCTGATCTTTGAAAATTTGTAGCTCCAATTGTGCATCGTCGAGATCCTTCCTCAAGCGAGCTGTAACCTCGTACACACTACGTACTTCCGACTGAACCAAGCTTTGCAAGATTTTCAGGTTCACTGCATCGCCCAACTGCTGAGGCTTCGAAACGTTACACAGTCTCTTGTTCTCTAAGTCGTACTGACCGTCTGCTGTCAATTTGTAGCCAATACCTGGAGGACCGCGACTACCCTCTTTTTTCTTCAGATTACGTCCGAACACGTCGACGCTCATGATTGAAATGAATGAAATGTTCGCGCTCAATATATATAGCCAGCCTCGCGAAGTTCCTCTATGATCGAATGAATCTCATTGGTGTGACTGGGATTACCAGCTGATTGCTCAGCCATCAGTAGGCGGAGTCTATCTACGAGTTCATTCGGATCATCCCAGTAGACGTAATCCATCTTCGTGTCTCGTCTTGCAATTTTGTATGGAGGGAGTTGATGTCGCAGTAGTCCACCTGTTTTCGAAGTAGATTTTCGTTTTCTCGATTCATCCACCACCGTGAAAAGAGAGGCAATATAGTCACTGTATTTCTTACTATTGTGCACGCGAATAGATTCATTGGGGTTGAATTTCTTTTTGTGCGCACTGGATGCTTCAAGAATCTCTCGATAATTCTTCAAGTCATCGCTAGTAATCAACTGTCTATTGGGATACTTAGATATAAGCAAGTCCAATAATCCTTGAGTTTTAGCATAACTTTTGTCATTTACTTTCACATGAAGATCTTCGAAAAGTATCGAAGAATTTCCAATCATGTAAGCACCTTTCTCCTTGTACACTCCATAAATTTTGTCCATATTCTTGCTATATCTTGGGTCAAGCATGAATTTATGTTTATTTTGACGATCTTCTTTATCAGTTTCTTGATTTTTCGAATGATCAGCTTCCTCGTTATCTTCTTCAGCTGCTGTTTCAAACGATGTGTCAGCTTCCTTAAAGATCTGCGTTGCATCATGCTCGCTGTCAACTTTATACGTATCATCGAGACTACCAATCGATGAAACACTTTTATCATCATCATCATCGAATGACTTTGATTTCTTTTTAATCTTCGATGAATTCACTGCCGGGAGATTTCTTTTGGTTGTCTCGGTAACGAGTACTTGAAGAGGATCAATGATTGGTTTGAATGTTTCACCCACAGCTCTCTCAAAGTTCTCTTTTCCAAATTTCAGTAAATTATACTTGCGTTTGACAGCGTTTCGAGCTTTGACCAGCTCATGGAGAATGTTCTTTCTTCGCTGCAAGTCAGACATGTTGCCGCTTCAACAGTTGTCAACAGATTGTTAACGGTACGTATGTATGCCGATATTTATAGCAAACGTGTCGAAACCCTTTCTGTATCGACCATCGTTGATTGAACTGTCCTTGTCGATCATCAAGAATGCATGCTTATCGTCCGACCAACATTTCGAGCACAGGTCTTTGAATTGAGGATAGGTCATATCGGTATTGACGTGGTCGTCATACAGATGATGCATATTTACATCATCTTGTCGAAAGACGACGAGTAGATTCACATTATCTCGCACGAGGTGTTTAAGAATGTGGGCGTACGATTGATACAGATAGAAGCAATCGACGTTCTTGTGTCTTCCCATACAGAAATAGGCTCTGATATTGTTTTGCTTTTCGCAGGCCACATCGTCGAATATCATGATGGAATTGGGTAATGCTTTCTCGGGAGATACAACCTCGTCGTGCTCGCTAGAAGCGAAATACTGTATACCCTTCAACGGTTTCAAGAGCTCCTTAAGGAATCGATATTTAGACTGATCTAGCGACTTCGAATGGACGTAAATGTTTTCGAATCGGAGCCCATTGGGGTGCGTTATGAGTGCAAGCAGACTGTTAGTTTTACCACAGTTCGATGGACCGCAGAATACTGCTCGAATGCTGTCTGGAAGCAGTCGTCCATGACGCTTTATCTTATTTCTCTGCTGCTCCTCTATAGTGTCAAAATTCACTATAGGAAGTTTAACGGATTGTTCCTTGAAGTTCATGTGTTCACCACGAGAGCTCGTTTACGATTGAGAGCAAAACTATAAATACCACGCTTATATAGCTTGCGTCTCAGTCATAATCAAACCTTCGAGGTATGATGATCGTACATAAACGCTCTCGACGAGGTTACGGTATAATGAACACTCTGATCAATAAGCTTCCGTTCGAATTGCATATACCTGGATATCAGTACTGTGGACCAGGCACCAAGTTAGCCGAACGCTTAGCTCGCGGTGATCCAGGAATCAATCCTCTCGACAGTGCCTGCAAAGAGCACGACATAGGCGGACAAAATCTTAGCCGATCGAGCTTGGCAAAGAGTCTTGGCCAAAGACTCGGGTAAAGGTGAAAAAGCCGCAGCTTACTCAATAGCAAACGTCATGAAGATGAAATCAAAACTTGGAATGGGTGTGAGAAAGAAGAAGAGTCCTACGAGATTAGCAAACATCATCAAGGCTGCTTCCAATTCGATGGTGTCTAGCAAAAATTCTCGCAAAGCAATTCTTTCGGCCTTGAAAGGTGCTCGGGAGGCTGTCAAGAAGGCTGGTGGTAAGCGCAGTATAATTTACCACGTGTCTTACCTGTACCATCGAAGGTAGGAGGATTTCTACCATTCCTCGTGCCCGTTTTCGCTGGATTGAGTGCAGCTGGCGCTATTGCTGGAGGTGCGGCCGGTATAGCGAAATCAGTCAACGACGCCAACGCTGCCAAGTTGCAGTTGGAGGAGAGCCGTCGTCATAATAAAAAGATGGAGGATGTCGCTGTTGGCAAAGGATTGTTCTTGAAACCTCACAAAACGGGACTGGGTCTTCGTCTCAAGCCTTACCGAGGTAGTGGACTGAGGAAGAAAAAAAAAAGATCTTCAAAGTGAGCAGCTTACCACATAGAGCACTCACCGACATCGATATTTCCAAGTACGCCAAACTATTGAGAATTCCCCACTTTCGAGGTGTATTCATGAGAAATGCATTGCCCGCTGATGGTCCACGTCGTAACGAATCAGCTGTAGTGAACCTCGACGATGCGGATGGTCCGGGAACTCATTGGGTAGCGTATCGCAAGCGAGGGAATGATGTGATATATTTCGATAGTTTCGGTGATCTACAGCCTCCACTAGATCTAATGTTATACTTGGGAGTAAACGAGGTGAAGTACAATCACGAGAGATATCAAGACTACAATACCGTCAATTGCGGTCATCTCTATCTCGAGTTTCTGACCAACAGACTTCGCGTATATAAGGCGTGAACGTGCGGGCAATCAGTCATTATGCAACAAACTATCATGGAGAGTGAATCACTGACAATCAGTCTCTCAGACACATCTTCTGTACTAGAAACTCAGTTCTTTCCTCCAATCGAGCTATCACCTCATAAAAACTACGTTCTCGGCTTAGTCGAGCTCTTAACCTTCAATTCTATACCCAATATCGACACAGGTGCTAACAAACTGTACGTCGGTAAGGAAGTTGTCGTGTTACCAACTGGAAGTTACGAATTTGAGGATATAGATACTTATCTGCGAGAATTTCTGGAGCAGAAGGGCATTTCATTCAGTCTAAAGCCCAACAATAATACACTTCGCAGTATCATAAAGTGCAGTCACAACATCGATTTTCGTCCACGAGATTCCATAGGTGCACTGCTCGGCTTTGCTCAAAGGCTCCTCCCAGCGAATCTAACTCACAGCTCGGATCTACCCGTTGCCATACTCAAGGTCAACGCTCTTCGAGTGGAGTGCAGCATAACAACTGGCGCCTACATAAAAGGTCAGCAAGTTCATACCATACACGAGTTCTTTCCTGCAGTACCACCAGGATATAAGATCATCGAGGTGCCATCGCAGGTCATTTACCTTCCAGTCACGGTCCACAGCATTAGTCATCTTCAATTACGTATAGTCGATCAAGACGGAAATCTAGTCAACTTTCGTGGAGAAATCATTACCATCAGATTACATATCAAACGAGTATAAGATGGGAATCATTTACAACTTCAAAGTCGGTAGAGGCTATATAAGGCAAGCTAGATGTCGACCACCCATCAGTCTTCAACGGACTTCCAAAACGTTAACACGTCAGAACATTCAGTTTCTAAAAAGTCTAAACTTAAGAGTGATAAGCGCCCGTGGTGGTGGAAAATAACTTGTATATTCGTGTGCTGTATATCGAATAAAGAGCATGGAAGATATTCTAAGCATACAGTCTCCCGTGGCATTCGATGAGTCTCTTGCACATTACGAGCTGCATCCTCATCAACCATACACTGCCTCGTCCTTCAACAACAGCGACGAAATTCGCATCGCTATCCAACATCAAGACTTGTACGTTTTGCCCTCGCGCAGTATGATACACATATGCGGTAGACTCACAAAATCAGATGGAAATACAGTAGCGCACACAACTCTGGTAAACAACGCCTTCTGCCACATGTTCGAGGAAATTTGCTACGAAATCAATGCCGTGGAAATCGATAAATGTAAGAACGTCGGTTTGACAACTATCATGAAAGGATGGCTGTCACTCAATCCGAGTCAGAGTGTGCTCGTGGAAAATGCGGGTTGGCTCGACGTTGCAGAGACGCAAAGTCTGACCAACGATCAAGGCTACTTTGATGTCGCCATCCCACTGAGTATGATTCTCGGATTCGCCGAAGACTATCGAAAGATCGTAGCGAATGTCAAGCACGAACTCATACTCACCAGATCGAGAAACGATTTGAATGCAATTGTTCAGACAGGTCAACAAGGTACGGGCAATGACATAACTTACGAAGAATTCCAGATAACATTGGCGAGAATCGAGTGGTTGATGCCATACATCGCAGCATCCAACGTCGACAAAATACGTCTGCTGAATTACATAGAGAAGAACAGACCCATCAGTATCAGTTTCAGGAGTTGGGAGCTTTACGAGTATCCGGTACTGCCGAGCTCCACGAGACACGTATGGACAGTCAAGACATCCAATCAACTGGAGAAGCCGAGATTCGTCGTTTTAGTTTTAAAACGAATCGAAAGAACTCGAAAACAGTCAATGCCAGTCGTTTCGATCACTGCAATCTGAACAACGTGAAATTGTTCCTCAATTCGCAGTACTATCCGTACGGCAATCTCAATCTCCACATAGATCAACAACAGTACGCAGTTTTGTACGATATGTACGCGAACTTTCAGACTGCGTACTACGAAAAAAACGCCGAACCTTTGCTAAGAAAGGGGGATTTCATCAATCACGTTCCCCTCTACGTCATCGACTGCTCCAAGCAGAGCGAGGTGTTGAAGAACGCTCTCGTCGACATACGTCTGGAGTTTGAATCTCGAGCCAATTTTCCCGCCAACACCTCGGCTTACTGCCTGATCTTGCACGACCGCATAGTCCAGTACAATCCTGTCAGCGGGGACGTGAAGAAACTTGTCTAGAGGGGTGGAAGCCTATAAAAGCGCTCGCTCTAAAGTAGAGAAATCAATCGTCGAGATGGAGTACGTAGTGGACATCCAAGGATACAAGCAGTCGGGCAACGACTTCATCCTCAAGGAGTTAGCCATAGTACCGCTCAATCGAGACATCGATCCTCTGGTGTTACTATTCAAAGAACCCTTTCCTTGGCGACGTCTTACCGACAAATACAAGAGAGAAAACACTTGGATGTATCACTACTATCATGGAATACCTTGGAGCGCTGGTGAACAACCATACACAGACATAGGCAAGATTCTTCGAGAAGCTCTTCGCGATGCTACTCGAATTTTCGTGATGGGCTCTTTGAAGAAAAAATGGCTCGAACGTTTTAAGTTCAACATTCACGATATAGCTGAAATGGGCTATCCACCACTGGATAAACTGAAGGTAGTGACCATCCGTACTCATCACGATGGTGGAACATCTTCTCAAATCAACTGTGCTCATCACAACGTGAAACTTCTGAAAATATTCTACAAAGAAACTTTCAGTCAGATAGATGGTGAGAAGAAACCAATCGACTGCTCGATGATATGGGAATAGTAACTCGAAGGGAGGGGGAAATCACTCTTCCTCTTGCTTGAGGCTACAAATAGCCTGCGAATTTTACATAGCTCATTTGAACTTTGAACGTTGATAAAGATGGATCAAAATACCAGTCCTACTACCAAATACGAACCTCTTCCTCCTTGCAAAAATGAGGAAAAGAAGAAAGAAAATTCTGTGGAAATCGTATTTCGAAAAATATTCGACGAACACAAAATCTTTTCCAGAGCGCAACAAATACGAGAGACTTGATGATAGGAATCAACGTTAAGTGTAAATAACAGTGTTGAAGGCGCTCGTGCATATTTTTGGTATTCAATGTATAAAATAAACATCTAAATAAAAAAAAAAATGTTTTCTTTTTAAATACTCATATTTATTCCCTACCTTTCTACAACGCCATCTAGAGCTGGGGTCTGACTTTGTAATCTCTACCTAATAGTGAAAAAAAAAAATTTCGAAATTGAGGTTAGGATTCGATTTTTGCCTTACTACATCTACAACTTGAGTTATACCCCCTCGGGGATTCCTTGATGTCATCAGCTCAGTCGGTAACCTGAGGCTCCGTCGGTAACCTGGCTTAGCTCGGGGATTCCCCGATGTCATCATCGGGCTGGGTTAGTCGAGACCGGCTGGGTTAGTCGAGACACGAACCACTTGAGTTAGCCGAGACATGAACTACTTGAGCTAGCGATCTACCTTACCGACTGTCGGTAAGGTAGATCCCTGAAGTGCGCCAGAACACCCCTAGCTTACCTACTGAAATCCATACCCAGGATTATCGGCTGTTCGAGCGATGGTGCGGCCTTGAAAGATATGGCTTGAGCTTCGCCTCCAACATTAAGCTTTAACTGTAATTCTCCGAGAATTTTATTTAGATATCCCGTGGCGGTGCATAACACGGTGCTACTCTTTCTTAATCGATTCCGAAACGTGTCCGTAATTTGTGGACTAATCAAAGAGAGCGTCGCCGCAGGATTAAGCAGTGCCTGATACACATGCCTACCAAAACTTATCCTTAGAAAATTCCTATTCTCTGTATTCACTCCAGCTAATGTCTCCGAAAAAATGAGTTTATGCTTTAGTCGCATAAATATTTCTCGTCAACGCGAGCTATTTTCAACAAATTTGCCACTTTGTTATATTTGCGGGTTTGGCTTTTTGTGACTTAAACGAATATAGAAAATTGACTTTTATGATGTCTGAATAATATTTAATTAAATGTTTTGGGTGTCATTTTGTGATGACCCACTTGATATTCTAATGTAATTAATACACGTTGATCACTATTTTGTACAGAGTCTCGTTTGATTCTATTTTATACTTTGTTCAATTCACGTTGAGCGCGATTTTGTGGCGTCCCCGTGATTTGTAATTTGTAATATATTTAATATACGTCGAACGCGACTTTGCCGAGACTAGGCGTACTTACTGAAATTTTGAATTTGATTAATATTTGTTGAATTTATGGTTATGTGAACCGCGTTTGGGCGCTATTTTGTGGCGAACCATTTGCTAGTATAAACAATTGACACACGTTGGGCATCATTTATGACACTAATTAATATCCTGATGAATTTATTACACGGTTGACGTCATTTTATATGGTGTCCTATTCAATCGAGACTTTGCAAATTAATCATTTCACGTTTCATTTCATTTAAATCTACGTTGGGCGTCATTTTGTATGGCGGCCCTTTTGTTGTTGTCAAATATTTAATTCACGTTGGGCGCCATTTGTGGCGACCCATTAGATTACAATTTCCTAATATTTCTATTGCACGTTGGGCGCCATTTTGTATGACGTCCCAATTATTATTATTATTTATTTATCACACGTTGGACGCCATTTTGTGACGTGGCAGCTTCGCTAACGCGTATCATACAACGGATTGTCCCGCCAAGCAAAGGGGACGGTCGTACGAAACCGTGCGTTGACAAAAGATCGTGTTTCAACGACAGAGGAATTGCTCCAGCGCCCAGCTATCTCGGCCTTAGCGGACCGCGGAGAGTGGCGGAATCCTTCTCTGCTTGGCTATCTCGGAAATGTTTGGGTTCGGTATGGCGTGCATGCAATTGATTATGGCTTAATTTATATAAAACACTATCGGGCTAGATCTGCCCTTCTACATTTATTTACTAATTAACAAAGGCTTCGCGGATTGCTCGGCTTGGGTACATTCGGTTATTTCGTAGAGTATGCGTACGTGTGTACGGGATTTTCCACGGTGCGACCCTATTCTGAGAGAGAGAGAGAGAGGACTGTTTGCCGGCACGTCCCAACTGACGGTAGATACTTGTGATGGTCGCCGCGCTGTCCTTGTGGTTGGTCCGTTGCTGCCGTTGCTCACCGTGACTCTCTGGTGCTGGTCGCCAGATGCAGCTTCTCCTATCTGTTTGTCCTTCGGGCTAAGACTTGCCCTGGGCCGTCTCGTAGTCTGGAGTCTCGTTGGTGGCTCCGACGGCTTCCCATGTTCGCCGGCTCTCACCCGAATCGCTGGTTATGTCCGTTCGCTATCACAGCCGAACATGAACAGCCAATGAGTCTCGCTGATTACTCGACTCATCCCCCCTTCTTGTCTCGGGCCCTTTGTGTTAGTTTTGCTTGAGATACTTTCTTTCTCTCTTTCTCTTATGGCGCTATTCAGTGCCGTGTTATATAATCTGCTGTTCTCTTTCCGCGCTACTCTCCCTCCTACCTTGTTTATGCTTCGCGTGCGACTCCTGCCGCCTCAATACTCGCTTTGCCGTGCTTCAGGTGTGTTTGTGAGTACCATGCCTATATATATGCTTGCGTATATGTGCTGGGCATATGCTCGGTTAGTGAGCGTATGCCCAGCACATATACGCAAGCATTCTCGCTTGTGTCGCCTCCAGTACCTTTATGTATTATTATCAAACATGCAATTAAATATGATTCGATTAGATTACTGATCATAATATTTTATGATTCTAATTGGAAAGATATCTTGTGGCCTCATATCTCTTTCTCTCTCTGATACTGTATTTCTAAATTACTATTTACTATTGCTACGCTTTGGGATGGTTGTGTTTTACGCAATAAGTAATCGCTGTTAGTGTCATTCATCCATACTTGTACTCTGTCGTGTTTTCACTTAACACTTTTTAATTTTTATTTTAGCACTTGAGAAAACTTATTATTACTAAATTATCACTACCTATTTCTTACTAATTATCTTCTTTCTTCCTTGGGTGATGCATTTCTTGTTTTCTGGTTCGGTGTTACTCTCACTAGACGGCGCTCTGTTTAGGTGGCCGCCGTGCTTGCGTTTTGGGTTTTTGATTGCCGCGGCGTTGTCAGTTTTCTCAGATTTTCCTTGGCTTTCTCCCTCGCCTTCTTTTCGGGCTTTCCTTCGAGTTTCCGTCGCTCGTGTATTCTCTTAATTCTTTTGCGTGACACGAGCTGCTGAGGTTTCTTCCGTTCATATCTTGTAAAGTGTAGACATCTTCCCCTATTCTAATGCTAATTTTATAAGGTCCAATATATGATTTCACTAATTTTGCGCTTATATCTTTTTGTGCAGAGGATAATATTTTATTCTTTTTCCAAACGAGCTGTCATATTTCAAAAGTTTCTTCGTGCTTATTTTTATTATAATGTTTTTCTTGCTTACTCTTTTCTTTGTCTACTTGGACTAGAGTGTTGTGTACGTGCACTAATTTTTGCATTCGCTCGGTCCAATCATTTATTTTCTCTTTCAAATTATCATTATTATTAATATAATTTGTTTTCTTTATTATCGTCTGCTTTATGTATGCCGTTAATTTATTTGTTTACATCAGCCTTTCTATTGTTTTTGGATTGTTCCAATTTCTTTCTCTTTCTGCCTCGCGTATTATACCTTTGAACTGATCCATCGGATCGCGAGCTGTCGCTATCGCGGTCGCCCGTTCGTTCAATACTCTCGTTCGCGCTGCGATTTATTGAATTTGAATTTCTCGAGCTTGTCTCGTTTCGCGCTTCGACTTCCCGTCGCCATAATTTCGGTAAATGTAATTCTCGCCCGAAGATTAAAAATGCGGGTGTCTTGCCTGTCGTAGTGTGTACGTTAGTGTTATGCGCGAATTGGAATTGTGGGATAAATTTGCCCCATTCTTTATGATTGGGATTCTTTATGATTAAGTCACGATTTACCCTTTCTACGGGGTTACATTGCGGGTGATACGCTGGTGTTCTTTCGTAAATTATTGAATTCTCCTTTAAGAAAGTTTTCATCGTATCATTAACAAATTCACGGCTGTTATCGATAAGAATATTTCTGGCTTGCCGAATTGGGTGCAAACTATGTTATCTAGCGCATTTATAATATTCGCGGCTGTTTTCTTTCGGATCGGTACACATATAATAAATCGCGAAAATAGGTCTTCGAACACTATTACATGCTCGTAGCCTGCTTTACTTTTGGGAAATTCGCCCATTAAATCTGCTGCGATTATTTTCCACGGTCTGTCGACGTCACGTGTCTCCATTAAACCTACTTGTACGCGCTGGTCGGTTTTCGTTTGTTGGCATATTTTACAGTTTTTCACGAATCTAGCCATGTCTTTATATGTTCCAGGCCAATAATAAAAATGTGCCAACCGATTGTATGTCTTATCTACTCCTGAATGACCAGCTGGTGGTTCGGAGTGTATTTCTTCGAAAATTTTGTTGCGCGTGTCTTTCGGAATAACGAGTTTCCATACGTCTAAGTCTGTCTATGTCTTTTTCCGGTTTGTACCTGTAAATATTTCTTATTTTCAGTTTTTTATACCATTTGTCAGTTGTAAGTTCTTTAATTTCGATCGCGTTGATTTTAACCGACTCGTCGTCTTCGAACATTCGCGAGAGTGCTTCCGACTGGATCTTTCTTTTTAAATAACCATTGCAAAGCACTGTGATCTGTTATCACCGTAAAAGTGCTGGCTTCGATATACGGTCTGAATTTTTCTATAGCGAATTTTATCGCTAAGCACTCGCGTTCCGTTGTGCTATAATTTAATTCGTTTTTTCTTAACGCTCTGCTAGTATATGCTAATACTCTTTCTGTTCCGTCAACTACTTGCGTTATCACGCTTCCCAATTCTGTATTCGATGCATCGCAGTGCAAAATGACTTCGGCATCGGGATCTGGTCTGTGCAAAAGAGGGGCTTCGCTAAGAATTTTCTTAATAATTTCAAAAGCTTTGTCGTGCTTCTCTTTCCACGTGACACCTTTACGCTATTGACGCATAATTTTTAATAAATTTTTAATAAATTCTATATCACGAGGCCATTCCTAAGAATCTGCGCAGCTGTCGCAGGATTCTCGGTCTCGGGTAATTTCTAACTGCTCCGGGTTTTCCGGATCTATCATCAATCCTTTCTCGTTTACTAGAAAATCTAAAAAGTTTACTCCTTTCCGACAAAATTTACTCTTGTCGCGATTTATCTTTAATCCGGCGCCGTTTATACGATTAATTAATTTTCGAAGCATTGCCAAACGCTCCTCGAATGATTCTGTCGCGAGTACAATATTGTCTATATAGTTATACGCGTATGGGTCAAGGTCGGCGATTAACTCTTTGAGCAATCTTTGGAATGTTGCTCCGCTGCCGCTCAGCCCCATAGGTAAACGCATGTACTGCCATAGTCCGCGACCCAGTATTGTGAATGCTCTTATTTCTTTCGACGCTTCTGTTAGTCGTATTTGGTGGTACGCGTTACTTAAATAGATTGTAGTTATGCACTTGGCGCGTTTTAATTTATTTAAAATTACGTCCATATAAGGTAGAGGGTATGCGTCTTTTTTCGATAAACTATTCACGACTTGCATATTTACGCACATTCGGTACATGTTATCGCGTTTTCTCACCATGACTATTGGGTATTTCCAGGCGCTGTGCGACTTCTCGACTATTCCCGCTTTAATTAAATTATCCAATTAATTTGACATAATTCTTTGTATCTTTCCCGATACCGGATGGTATCTCTGTTTAATTGGTTTCGCGCTGTGCATGAGTTTAATTTCGGGCTCTACGAAATCTGTAGTTTACAGAACTTTATTCTGTCGTCCGTCGCGGCAATAATTCTTCAATCAGCTTATCTATTTGACATTGCTCGTCAGGTGTAATTGAATTATTGCATGTGTCGACTGACCATATATCGAATGCAATTTCTTTCTTATCTTTTCGGTCTGGGAGTTTAAATGTATCACGGCGTGCATCAGCACCCCAGGATCGACGAAAGCTTTGAGCTCTGTGTTGTCGACTCTTAATTTAAGCAAATATCACGAATGTTTTACTGGGTTTTCCGCATCCGATACTAACAGTGAATCCTGCGAATTTTTACTGGACTGCTCGTATTGCCATCTGTGACTATCTCCCTTCTCGTCTTGAAGACCATAGACCTTTTGCACGACGTAGCGGTCTCGCGTACGCCGCTTAATTCGCGTTTCCCGCCGCGTTCGTATCAATCGAGTTGGTCGGTACGTTGCGGCTTTGACTCGAATTTTGGAATAGGTTATTCCCGCTATAGCTGTTTCTGTTGCGATTACTATTGAAATTTTCCGCATCGCCGTTGTTTAAATTACCGATTCGACTATTGTTTTTAAAATTTCTTCTATTACCTCCGTTTCTCTGTTCACATATTCCAGTTATTATTGCTATAATTTGATTCGTTACCGTTCCGGTTGATATTATTCGAGTGATTGCTACGATTGTTAAAATTGTTCTATTAGCCTTGACTATAAAAATTCCCGTTATTTCTCTGACCGTTTCCTCTCGGGTTGTTTGAGATTTGCGCGTTTTCTCTACGTATCTTTGACTTTGACCCGCTGTTTGTCGACTTGCGTCGTTATTTTGATTATTCGAGTTATTCTGTTTCGGTTGCGAATATGTATTATTTGATCCCGACATTCTAATTGATTCTCTGATTTTTGATAATTCTTTATTCAAAATTCTTTATTCTAATTCTTTATTCTACTGAATTTACGCTCGTTTCGTTTTTATACGATTTGTTCGACAGATTTCTCGCGTTATCTTGTGACGACGCTTGATGTCCAGTTCTTGCATCAGGTCACAGTATACTAATGAGCAGTAGTTGATGATGGGAAACAGTAGGGCGTGCGCAAGATGTTTTTGCAGCTCGAAACCAGTGCTCTTTCTATAGAAGTACAATCTATACATGAGCGAGTGTGCACGCTTACATAATTGTGTAACGTGTTCTTTCCAGGTGAGTTTAGAATCGAGCACCAGTCCCAGACTGTGAACAGACGACTGGTATTCAACCCTGACTCCTCCAATGTTAATGTAAGTATTAACCATAGAAGATAGTGCATTGATATAATAGGAGGAGCCCAGGACGATCGTTTGCGTTTTGAGAACGTTTAGTTTGAGATGATTCTGCGCAGCCCAGCCCATGATCCTCTCGGCATTAGCACTCATCCTCTCGGAACAGGAATCAAGCTCCTCAAGGAGGCATTGGCTGTAAATTTGCAGGTCGTCCGCATATTGAGATGAGATACGTCTATGTCAAGGCAGATGCTGATGTCATTGATGTACAGTGAGAATAACAGTGGGCCTAATACAGATCCCTGTGGTACTCCCATGTTTAGTGGTTGAAAGTTGGAGAGTTCATTACTGTCACTAATGGCAGCCTAAGTTCTCCCGGTAAGTTAGGAAGCAAGCTTGACTTTATTCAATGCATGCACCAGTGACTTCTTCCAGTCCGAAGGGAAGCATGACTCGCTCAAGGACAGGTTGAAAATGCGACATAGTAACGGAGCGAGTACCGGCAGTGCTTTGTAAATCACAACCTGGGGGATGCCGTCGCTGCCCCTGGCCTGGGAGTCAAAGTGCATCACCGCATCTGTAACGTCCGATTCCGTTATTTCCCTGAAATTGAAATGTTCGGGGATGTTCAGACCCTCCAGGGTAAGCAGATATTCCTCAACGGCAAGGGCTAGGGGATCGTTGGAAATTTCGCTAAAGTGCACGTTGAGGTCTTCAATGGAGAAGCGAGAGGGTGGTTTTTCTTTGGAGGTGGTAACTCTAAGTCTCTCAAGCTCTCTCCAGATCTCGCCGACGTCAGTCAGAAAGGACAGGCGTGAGTGATAGTAATTCAGCCTGGCATCCTCGACCTGTCTATGAGCATCGTCTCTCGCTAGTCTATAAAAGTACAGATGCAGCGGGAGACGTGATCTGCGAAACCGTCTGTAGAGTCTATCCCGTTCTTTCAAGAGGACACGAAGAGCCGTGGTAAACCACGGATGACGTTTTGGTCTAGGAGTCAATGTACGTAATGGAGCGAGATGATTTATGGCGTTAGTCAAATTGGTGTTGAGAGTGGTGATGCAAGCGTCAAGTGATGAAGTATCGAGTGATAACCAGTCACAAGCGCCGAGATAAACTCTTAGTCTCTCGGCACAGATTCCTTTGTAGTTTCGGTAAGTAAATGTTTAGGGTTCGTAGCGTGGTATCTATACGTCGAGAGTGGCTGTAATGAGGTCATGTCCATTGATGAAAGGTGTATCAGTCTTCCAGTGCGACAGCAGGCGATCATGCTTGTTCCGAACGTATCCGACCTTAGATTCGGCGGCTCGATACTCTCGGAGATGAAGAGAGCGAGTGTTCGGGGTGGGTCACTCCGATTCTGTTCTTCGCTATAATCTGTCGTTTCAGCACTTTCGAGGTGTATTTATGTTGATTTGGCGGTAATTAGTTTAAGTCAAATAATAAAGTGTGGGCAATATTATACTATGAGTTTTTTGCTTGTGTGAATTTTCTATTAATCTTGTCCCAAACAATTTGGTGCCGAAACCCGGGAACTTTGCTGGGATATTTTGTCATGGGACAAGTGACAGTTTGTTTAAATATAATTATATGCGGCGTAACTGAATTTGCGGTGGTACGAGTAATTAAGACGATCATCAAACAATGGATACAGCCTGCGAGAAAGAAGGATTGTTGGATTGGAACCTAACTTGGCAACATGAGGAGCTTTGGAATGCTAAGTGGCTGCATCAATTGAATAAATGGTAAAAGATAAGTAAAATTTTGTATCAAGGCGGAATCATATTTCTTTATTTAATTAACATGTAGTGATTGTTGGACACTTTAAAGTATTTTCATTTTTAAAATGGTACTTGGAGATTAAAATGTTGAATATTCAGTCTAATTGCTACTCATAATTTCGGAGGTTTATATATATCGATTATAGTAACGATTTTTTGAAAAGCTATATAAATAGAATTTATTTTAATAAATGATTGGAATTTAAAGTGTTTGAGATTAAGACGTTTTTCAAAATTCTGAATTAAATTGAGAAATACTTATGTTGTATCAATTTTGGTTTTCGGTTTAAAAGTTGTAAATGTCGATCAATTTATTAAAATTTGGTTTTATATGATAATAACGGAAATTTGTGCTGGTTGATCTAGTGTAATACAGTCTAATGCTTTATATTTAATTGGAAATAATGAAAATATTATGTGGTTTATTTGTTACAAATTCTATATGATGATGGTTTATTAAATGTTTGAAATAAGATTTTATTACAAAGAATAATCGATTAGCTCTGTATTTTGGCAACCCGTGAATGAATAAAGTCTGAATTTGTGTCGAAAACTTATAAGTTTACCTGCTGAATTATTTGTACGTTTGTATTTTATAATTTTTAAAATTATAGAAAACGAAAAGTAATTTCAGAGATTTCTTGCTCTATTTAAATCAATGGTACGATTGCTAGTCGGATAGATAATTTAAATAAATTAGTGCAAAGTTTGAGTCAACTTTATAGGACATTGAATAATGATACGATCATTGTCGAGAATTTTAATATTAACTAAAGGCCAAGAGACTAGGATTTGTTGAAATCTTAAAATATCAACCGCGTCAAGTGGGCGGGACGTCACAATAGTGTGTTGTACTTTTACGCGAGCTGCATCGTAGCAAAGAGCGGGCACATGTTCGGACGCGCTCGAGGCCGGCGCGTAAGTTTCGGGTGTCAACCGGCCGAGGCTAAGTGTCTATGCATGTGCATGTCGTAGTGGAGTTTTTATGAGCCGGCGTGGAGTTTTTCCAAGTAAAAATGCGATGTCTTATTGTATTAGGGCAATAAATTTCAGATCGTTCGATTTTCCCGAAGAAAAATATTTTCTCAAGTGTTCGGCAACACGTAATATAATGGACTGTAGTTGTTGTGTATACATTTTCTGGAATATTAACCGGAGGTTATTTTAAATTTTTGGGTAGCTTCGTTAAAGTTAAGCAATGAAATGTTGATGTGTGATGAAAGCCCCGTTGATTTAGTAAGCATAATAGTTTACATTTTATGATGTTAAACAAGTATTCTAATTCTTATTTTGAATTTATTTTAGAAAAACTTGCATCTTATGCGTGCAATTGTCACTGATGGCAGCGGAGTTGCTTTCACAATGGCACTGGGAAACACGTCATAGTCGGAAGCAATGGCAGTGAATGGATGTATCCCGTCCTTATCAACTTAAATGCGATACCGCGGGCGTGCGTATCGCCACTACCTGCAACAGCGGCGACTCCAGTGGAATGTATCTTTAAGTTGCGTAAAATACTATTGAATGCAAAGATTTATAAAAATTTTGGCATGGATTATTTTATGGATTAATTTACAATGATAAGTCACAAACATTCCTCTGCGAATCTGTGAAAAACCAAGGTCTTATTAGCGGGAGACAGTAAATCTGCGGTAGCTAGACCGAGGGGTAGATTCGTGAGAGGCATCGTATTAATTTAAGTGATTTGAAAAATATGAATTAAAGAAAATAATTAATTTACTAGCAATAAATACCTCACTCGCTAACGCTCGCTCGGTTGTACTTCGATGTTGTTTTATTAACGTACATAAATTATAATAAATAACTTCTTTGAATTGAGTTTATTAAATTTGCCGTTTTAATAAAAATAATGTAGTACTTCCGAATAATTATGACCTTGTATAATAATTATTGTTATTATAGTATTATATAATAATTATTTGTATTATCTTTACTAATTCCATTTTATTTGAGTCCTTTGCATCATTACTTAGGATCCTTACATAATAATGGACCACAGTAGTGATATAAGTCACTATATAAACTATTAAAATAAGTAGGATTCAATGACAAAAACTATTTTTATCAATACATTGAAGTTGTGTGTGTGAGAAAGATAATACTGATGAATACGAATACGATGAAATAAGGCAATATCTTAATACAAGATATTTATCTGCACCGGAAGCTATGTTTAGATTATTAGAATATACTTTAAATGGAATATCACATACAATAAAAAAATTACCTGTACATGAAGAAGATGGACAAAATGTTTTTTTTGAAAAAGGTAAAGAAGAAACGATAATAAATAAAAATGTCGAAACAGAATTAACTGCTTTTTTTAAATTGAATCAAATAGATTCAGAAGCTTCAAAATACTTATATTCTGAAATACCAGTATTTTATGTTTTTGATAATAAATCAAAAATGTGGAGTAAGCAAAAAAAAACTAAAAAGTCGTGTTAAGCAGAATGTATTTAGTCAATCCTAAAGAACGAGAACGGTATTTTATAAGGTTATTACTTTTACATATTAAAGGAGCAACTTCTTTTGAACATTTGCGTACTGTAAATGATGTCGTGCATAATACTTTTTATGAAGCTGCTGTAGCTAAAAAGTTAGTTGACGAAGACCAAGAATGTGATAGATGTTTAGATGAAGCAAAACAATTACAATTTCCTGTTGCACTTTGCGAACTATTTGCTTTCATATGTATTTATCATAACCCTATTAATGCAAGGCAGTTGTATGAAAAATACAAAGAGTTTTTTATCACCCTAAGTACAAAAAAAGCATTGGAGAAAACATTGCTCTAAATACAATTGATAACAATTTACAAATTAATGGGTATAAATTATCTGATTTGAATTTACCAGTTTTGACTTCACACATAGAAGAATATGATGATTCAGCAGTAATTTTTGATAAAAAAAACGTATTAGATGATTTGCAATCAAAAGTTGCGTCACTAAAATCAAATAAAAAAAAAATTTACGATACTGTTTTCAAATGTTTAAATAACAAAAAGAATAATTGCATTTTTATTGATGGACCTGGAGGAAGTGGAAATAGTTATTTACTTAATGTTTTAATCGACTATTTAAAACTGTCAAATATACTATTTTTGTGTGTTGCTTGGGCAGGTATTGCGGCAAATTTATTGAGTAAAAGGAGAACAGTTCATACGACATTTAAATTACCACTTAATATTACAGACGCTACCACATGTAACATAAAACACAACTCTGAGTACAGTAAAAAATTGAAAGAAGTACGAATTATTATTTGGGATGAAATATCAATGACGTCAAAATTTGCATTTGAAGCAGTAGATCGTCTACTTCAGGATTTATGTAGTGACAAAGATGCATTCGGTGGTAAAGTTATGCTTGTGTTAGGAGATTTTAGACAAACATTACCAGTTGTTCGGCACGGAAGTCGAATACAAGTTATTGAGAATTCAGTTAAACAAAGTAATTTATGGACTAATTTTACACGTATGACATTAAAAGAAAATTTACGAGTATCTAATAATGATGACGATTTTAAACAATGGTTACTAAATGTGGGTGAAGGAAAAACGACTACGTCCTATGAGAAAGAGCATGAACTAATTGAAATTCCTAATGATTTAATAACGAAAGAAGAAGATATCATTGAAGAAATTTTTGGAAATGTTATAAAAATAAGTGATAAAAAATTAAAAGATAAAGTTATTTTGTCTCCCAAAAACAGCGATGTAACGAACATTAACAATGAAATTTTGAAGATAATGGAAGGAGAATCGTATGAATATTTGAGTATAGATACGGCAGAAGATGATAATGGTGAGAATTTGGATGTTATGTTACCAACAGAATTTTTAAATTCATTAAGTCCAAATGGTTTACCACCATATAAATTACATTTGAAGATTGGTGCAATGGTTATACTTTTAAGAAATTTGAATTTAAATGAAGGTTTATGCAATGGAACAAGATTAGCAATAAAAAAATTATTTCAGTATTCAGTTCAAGCCGAAGTTTTAAGTGGAAAAAAAAATAGGAAAATTAGTTATGATACCAAGAATAACGTTGTCATCATCCAAAGAAGAAATACCATTTAATATGCGCAGAAAACAATTTCCTATTCGATTAGGTTTTGCTATGACAATTAATAAATCTCAAGGACAATCTTATGATCAAGTTGGTATTTATTTGCCATCGCCTGTTTTTAGTCACGGTCAATTGTATGTTGCTTTATCAAGAATAAGAGATAGAAAATACTTAAAAATTTTGCTACTGAACAATGCAGAAATAAAGAATAAATTGACTAAAGATCAAAAAGTTTATACTAAAAATATAGTGTTTCAAGAAGTATTGTAAAATATTAGTATAAATAGATAAATGACGATGATGAGACGACACTGAGGTAAATCGATATTTTATTTTTATAAAAAAGTATAAAACATCAGCAGTATTTTACAATTTAGTGCTAAACAAAAAATCGGCTGCAGCATCTTTATAGTGCAGCGCTGGATTCAAAATTGTCGGCAGCAGCATTTTTGTAGTGCAGCGCTGGAACCAAAATTATCGGCAGCAGCATTTTTGTAGTGCAGCGCTGAAATCGAAACTATCGGCAGCAGCCTTTTTATAGTGCAGCGCTGGAACAAAGTAAAATCGGCAGCAGAGATATATGAAAATTGTAGATATATGAAAATGCAGCGCTGAAAGAAACACATAAATCTCGAAAATTTAACTTACCAGTACGTCCCCGTCGTGAGAGTCGGGCAACGTAAATAAGTTGGCAAACGCTGGAAGGTCATATTCCACACGTTTTATTTATATTTTGATTCTTCCAGATTCACAGAGATTCGCAAAATTTTAAATCCACTGTCGGTAAATTTTGTAGTAATCATTGTCGACAGCGGAGTCTTGGGCGAGTCGGAGCTCTTCAGGATCATCAAATAATTGAAGGTGGATGTGCGGCTCTGAAGATGACTCTGCAGTTTTGCCGTATATAAGCGGCAGCGCAACGCGGCAGGCCTCAGTCGACAGCGGAGTCTTGGGCGAGTCGGAGCTCCTCAGATCGACAGCTCTGCTTAAAATACACTGATTTGATACTTAGCGTGTAATTGATACTTAGGTTTAATAAAATTGTTTAGACAGAATAAAATAATATTAGATTAGAATTTAATTAAATATGATTTGTAAGGTTGGTCTGATGAGTTTCAGTAGAGGTTCGCAATTCGCTTCGGCGTTCGGTCAGACGTTTCCAAAATCGTTACTCAAAGACTATATGCTTTATAAATCCAAAAACCTATTAGAATAGTCGTTATAGTTATAAAAAAATATGAATTTCAAAAAAATGCACCGGAGAACCGGAGGAAATTTGGATATGTCACTTTAATATAATATCAGATTTTGGAGAAATTAGCTGTTTTGAAACTTTTAATTAGAGAAAGTATTGCAAATAAATTGATTGATTTGAAATCGTGATCACCTTAAATATTATTGTATTAATTATAGTAGTTTTATTGTATAATTATGGTTGAAAACTAAGTGTTCATGTAAAGATATTAATATGGAATTAAATAAACTTAGCTCAAATGCCAAAATCTTTATAAAACTTTATGAACAAAATTGAAAATGTTTGTGAGTCATATCGGACTAATCATACAAAATCTATGTAAGCGTTGTTAAACTGGCGAGCAAAAGAAAATTGATATGGATGAACTTAATTCATTACACAGTTGTGCTTTCGTATTCATGTTAAACTCGGGTAATTGTTATGAAATTTCGAAGTCAATATGAAGTTTTTCTATGTACGCGCTAGGTATTCGAGGCACGAATTGAATAATATTTTTGACTGATAATTGATTGCAGTAAGCTTTTGAGGCGCTGCGAGTTGATTATATAAAATTGAGTGGACGTAAATTTGACGCAGTAGGCTTTCGAGGTGCTGCGGCTTATTTGACCGGAATATGTTTGATATATTTATAATGCTTTAGAAATGAATATTGATTAGCGAAGTTGATATTCCACGGATAGCTCAGCTAGGCACGCCGAGGCTGAACTTGAAGTCCCAGTTCCTTAGCCTTTTCGTGATGCGGGCCGTGTTATCACGGTGATCACGACGAGAGGGTGCAGAGCTCCGTTTGCTGGACGCACGGCTCGAGACACGCTCGAACTTGCTGTCACTCCTGAGGAGGCTCACGCTTTCCCTCGGGCTTTTCACTCGTGAAGCTTTCGCATCCACGCTTCTCTTAGCCTCTTCACTCTCTCTTACCCTCTTTGCGCGATGATTTCTCGCGTGAGGGACTTCCCACTAGCTCTCAGAATCCTCAGAGATCTGCCTCGCACGGCTGGACCTGTGTCACTTCACACGGACCGCCGGTGCTGGCAGATGTCTCTTCAACGTAGCACTTCCAGAGGAATATAGCGGCAGTCCTACTCCTCTCGCTGAGGTTAGCCGTTGGCTTTTCAGCCTCGACTCATCCTCTCCGCGAAGGATGGACTGCCCGACCTCTGTGCGCGCTACACGCAGATCTTTTGCTCTAGCAACCTCTCGCACATATTTTAGGCGACGTTGGGGCTCGCTTTCGACCTCTTCTTCTTTGCGCTCAACGCGAAGCTCTTCGATCGTCTCATTATATACGCGCTCGCCCTCGGAAGAGAATTCTTCGTTAAAAACTCTCTCCCTCGCTTGCTCCCTGGTCCTATCGCTCGCGCTCTCAGCTGAGCTCTCTTTGCTTTGGCGGCTCCTGTGCCGAAGCCGCCGATATACACCTGCAATATTTGCTGCAAGCGTATAGTAACGTTCATCCCTTACCGCGAATGCATCCTCACTCCCAGAGCTCTCTATGCTGGCATCACGTCTGGCAGGACCCGTTGGTGGCTGCTCCTATAGCCCCACACTACCCTCGGTGAGATGTGCTTCCAGTTAGCAGTAGTATTACCAACCAGGTAACTCTGAAGCCCTCTCGCAGGCGTTGCCGACAGCTGGTCAAAATTGCCGTCTGCTGCTGTTGCAATCGGGCGATCCGACAACAAAGCTGCCGTCGTTACCATTGCTTTAATTGCCTCCGATGTTAAGACCGTCGCGCTGTCGTAGTCGCAATCGCAGATCCAGCTATCGCCATCTCATTCTCCCCATTATTGAGGGGTAAGACGCCGCTATTCTCGCTATCGCTCGAATGTGGTCTTACCTCCCTCAACCTGTTCTTGGGCTCAGCTATTCGTCGCCTAAGCCCTGGGAGTACTTGGCTGAATACTAGCCTCTCGATCTTGCTTTCAGTACGTGCGAGATCCCTGCCAGCATTATGCCACTCGTACCACGGCGTCTTCCGTCCCTTTTCCGCAAAACAGGCACGCAATACCTGATCCCGCTTCACTTCGACCGAGTCACGCATACTACACCCCCTAGTGGCGAGCTCTGCATCGAGTTTTGCTTCGACAGGACGTCTGACATCGTATTTTAATGTCCGCGCTTCTCGCAACCTAAGCGGCCTTTTCATCGCGGCAGAGGTCTGCTGTGCAACCGTCGCTGGCCTCCTTTCCACCTGACGAGCTATCTCGCTGTATCGCGGCCTCTCCCACACACACACACACACTCTAGCCGCGAAATTTCTCTTCTCCTTTCCCCCCGCGATCACGGAGAATCCCGACAAGGGCTGCCAATCGCGACGTGCTGCCTCCCAATAGCGCGCGCAACTCTTACGCCTCTAATGCGCTCGATTTTTATTTAATGTCGAATGATAGATAGATAGATAGATAGATAGATAGGGCTTTTATTCGCCTTCTCGGCAAAAATTAGGTATACATATTCATATAAACTATAAGACATGGTAAAACAATATAAATAAAAATATAAATATGAATAAGAGCAGTGTATAATAATACTGATCGATAAAAATAATTGTCGATGTGTCACAAAGATACAATTATCACAGAGTTGAGGCAGTTAACACTAATAAAAATATCAGAGACTGCGTATCGCAGTATAAATATCACAGTCTAGCCCTATAACAATTAGTGTTTTTGCCACCGTCACAATAAATAAAACAATAAATAAATACTTATTTGATAATTACGTAGTCAACAAAACCTTTTCCTGACTTACAGATCAATGTCGAGGAGAAGTTGACGAACCTCGCGTTTAAAATAGCCATAGGATGGCAAGTGACGAAAGGAAGAAGGGAGAGAGTTCCAAAGCTCAGTACCTTTGACCTGGGAAGATCTAGCGCCGGTCTCGGTGTGAGGGCTGTTGACATCAATTTCTCTGGGTTCACCCCTAGCTGAAGGCCTGGGCTAATGCTTTCTGAAAAGACATGCTAGGTAGCCAGGCTCCTGCATGTGAATAGCTTTATACATTATCAAGGCTGTAAAGTATAGCCTGCGTGAGTCCGTACGTAACCAGTCCAAGCGCTTCCTATAGGGGGTGATATGCTCATCCCGCCTAACTCAAAAAATAAATCTCACACATGCATTGCTGAGTCTCTGTAAGCGCGTTCGTAGGTCATTTGTCACGTCTAAGTAAACCACCGAGCAATAGTCAAGATGGGTTTGAATTAAAGACTCGACTAACCTTCCGCGAAGCGTCTCATTGGTGGTGGCCCTGATAAGCCGCAGACAATAAAGGGCTTTATTTATTTTCTTTGTAGTTGCGTCTATCTGCGGTTTGCATGTCAATTTATTATCTAAAATAACACCGAGACTCACAACCTCGCCACTGAACGAGACAAGCACTCCGGTCCTCAGCTCAACACCAGGCAATCCCAGCGAGTCGAGATAGTTGACATTTCTCTTTGAACCGAAGTAAATCGCTTTAGTTTTGGTAGCATTGAGCGTCAAACCGGAGGACTCAGCCCATCCAGCCACTAATTGTGCCGCAGAAACCAGTCGAGCTACGCCTCTCTGAAATTCATCTTTGGTGTTGTCAAGATAAATTTGGAGATCATCTGCATAGAAGATATGGTTTACGTCTAGTCCTTCAAGTAAGTTATGTAAGTCATTTACGTATAGGCAGAAGAGTAGACCCCTGCGGTACTCCCAAATCTATTTCTAAGTATTTGGAGTTACCCTGATTTTGCGTAATTACCATGTGGGAACGACCTTGTAAATATGATTTTATCCACAGGAGTGCTGCTCTGGAGAACCCTAACACTCTAAGCTTTTGCAAGAGATTCGATGATGAGATGGTGTCAAACGCCTTACTAAAGTCAAAAATAAGGAGAAGTGTCAGCTTCTTTCTGTCTATGCTCATACGTATATCGTCTGTTAACTTGATGAGAGCTGTCTGAGTACTACGATATCTACGGAATCCGATCTGGAGGGGATCTAAGAGTTTATTACTATTTAAGTACTCCGTGATTTGGGTCTGAGCAATCTTTTCAAGAACTTTGGAGAGAAAGCAAAGCAATGCTATGGGCCGGAAGTCTGAGGCTTCAGATGGAGCTGACTTCTTTTTCAAAGCAATTAACTGTGCCTCTTCCAAGCTCCAGGAAAGACCGCGGAAGCAAAAGAGGAGTTAAAAATATTAACTAAATAATCTCCAATGACCAGAAGGGCCTTAGCAACAACCCTCTGAGGAATGCCATACTCCCCTCTTGCCTGCGAGGAAAAGTGTGAGACAGCAAGGACAACGTCGTTAAAAGTGATGGGTTTAAAGCAAAAACCTTCCTCGTCAGCGGCCAAAATTAAGTCCATTGTATCATCAATGTTTTCAAGAGAGGAGGAAGAGATCCCCGTAAAGTGGTCGTTCAGCACATCCGGTGAGAATCTACAAAGTTGTTCCTCTTTTCCTTTTGGGAGGAGGCCGAAGTTACGCATTTCTCTCTAGATATTTTTGTTGTTATCAAGGGCGTCAGAAAGATGTTTGTTGACCTCCTCGCAGAGCCGAAGAAGCTCGCCGAGCAGCTCAGCCCTCCCAGTGCGCTCATAACGCTTAAGGGTGGCATTTCGCTTATCGACAAGCTGTCTGAGCTCCGGCCCAAACCAAGGAGCATATTTTTTATTCGGGAAAACCTTCTTAAGAGGCGCCAATTTATCAATAGCAGAATTTAAATTTTTGTTTAACATGTCCAAAGCACCTTCCAGATCGGAGTCTACAGAATTCATGGCTGACCAATCACATTGGGAGAGAAAACCGTTAAGCGCATCTGGGCATATACTACTATAATTCCTGTAAGAAAACGATTTCTGAACAGGATTCGTGGAGAAGATGTCAAGTGTGACATCCAAAACACTATGCCTCCCAAAGCTTGGCAGCCATTTATTCTTAAAGTCAAGTATCGTATCGTTACTGTCTGTCATGATAAGATCAATCCATGTGTGAGAATTTGATGTTCTGTGGGTCGGACCATGGTGAACAATTTGGAGCGAGAGCTGATCAGCGAGATACCGAATGGTATAGGCGTCATCGAATGTGGACGACAGATCCGCATTCAAGTCTCCCAGAACGATCTTGTGGCTGTACTCCGATGTTAAATCTCTCAAAACCGGAAATAATTGCGAATCTATTTGCATTTGTACTTTTGGGGATCTGTAAATCACCCCCACAAGGATGGGAGGGGAGTGACCCTGCTGAACGCTGCAGAACAGATACTCAGGGATGCCAGGTTTGCCCGGGCCCTGGGTATTAGAAGACGCGAGAATAGAAACTTTATAATTGCTGCGCACATACAGAACAACTCCCCCACCATTTACATTACGATCCTGTCTAAATAAGGAGTAGCCATTTACCTGGATGAGACTGTCGTCGACAACCGAGCCCAGCCATGACTCTGCGATACCGAATATGTGGTAGGAGGGATGATCAGCCAGAAATAGGCGAAGCGGCTCAATATGAGCTCTGAGTGAATTAATGTTGATGAACCCAGCCTTAAGTGAACTACATCCCCTCCCCCCCCCCCTCGCCAATGTGCGAAACGAGTCAGATACTGTCCGATCGACTACTTGATTCAGTAGGTTTAGGACTCTCAGTGACGACTGAAACAGCATTTGCAGAAAACGCAGTTCCTGCCGAACTTGACGTATACGCCAGGTTTATAGCTTGCAAATAGGCAGCCGACGCGAAAACGTACGCGCGTTCACCCCCTTCTTTCTGGCCAGGAATCTGCCCCCTGCATGCCAAACATATTTAAAACCAAGCTCTTGGGCTATAGGCTTCAGACTTTTTAACATTAAAAACTTTTCACGCGGCAACATTTCATTTATAAAAATTTTATGATTCGGCATGCAGGCAGCAGACTCCGCTCCGAGCAGGTCAGGCTTGATATCGCTCGTGTATAGATAGTTATTTGAGAGCGAACGTTTCGCTCTCATTACTTCTCTGACCAAGCTCGGCTTCGAAAGGCGAACCACGAGTGGGAGAGGAGTATCAGGAGACATTCCTGTAGTTTTCCTCCCGCCTCTCGATTCACGCGAGCGCAAAACACGCGATTTTACAATGTTGTTCGCGTTGAACGTGGAAAGGACAGTGCTGAGTACTGCAGTGGCTATTTGGTCTAGAGACCTATCATTTGCATCGAGATTATTCTTTAAGAGACCATTTATAATGACCTCGCAGTACTGATCACCGTCCTCTACAAATCTCTTCTAGATGGAGTCAGCTTTCAACGGGTTAATGTCAGGCACAACGCTATCATTCGCTGAGGTCCGGGAAGCCACATGGAGCATGTCAAAAGATTCCTGTACTTGATGCACGTCGTTTTTTAAAAGCTTATTTGCATCCAGCAGCAGTTTGGTGCTGGCCAGTGTCTCTTTCAACATTTCGATGTTATTAGCCATTTGACCCTCGGAGCAGAAACCGGAGCATTCAATTCCTCTGCACCAACTGCAGCGACCTTCACCGATAGTGTCGAGGAGACGCTGGGTGATGCTGGGCTCCTGCTTACGAGTGCCTTTAAGTCATCCATCTGCTGCTGGAGCATGTCAAAACGTTGAAAGAAAAGCTCCATAGTGCTTACCGGGATGATAATGTGAGAAACACCAAGAAAGGAGGTATCCCCCAGTGGTGCATCCACTGTACGGTCTTTTAACCCTTTTCGGCATACATTTTTCTGTTCAGTGAATTCACTTGAAAATTTGTACTTGGGGGTTTTTGGGGTTGCTGATTACGAATCTGAAGTCGGAATATGGAAGTTTTTACATTCAAGATGGCGGACTCAAATTTACAAAAAAAATAGACATAGAGTACAATTTTACAATCAAATTTATTTACAGCTGCCTCGAAAATCCCGCGCGTGTAGATTTTTAGCATGAAATACGTTATTTTTGGAATTTCCAGTCCGCCATGTTGATCCGCCATCTTGAATGTAGGAAAATTAAAAAACTGATTTCATATTCATTATCAGCGATCCCAAAAATCCCTAAGTAAAAATTTTCAGAGAAAAATACATTATTTTTTAAATTTTTGGCCCGCTATTTTGAATTTGCTATCTTGGATTTGAGAAAATGAAATTTGTAATTGCATATTCATAATCAGCGACCCCAAAAACCCCTGATTGAACATTTTTGGGCAAAAATACGTTACTTTTAAAGTTTTGGTCCGCCATTTTGAATCCGCCATTTTGATTTTTGAAAATCTGATTACAGATTCATAATCAGCAACCATCAAAACCCCTAGATACAAATTTTCATAAAAATCGAACGACAAATAAGCTGGAAAATGATTTTTTTCTAAAAAAACAGCATTTTTTTGCAATTTGTTTATTTATAACTATTTAACAACAAATAAAATATTAATTTTTGTTAATTAGTATTGTAGAGAAACTTCCTAGCTCTCAAAAGAATCTATAACTATTTATATACACCTATAAATAAAATTTTTATAAATAAAAGTCTTGGATGAAATAGGTGGTTTATATATTAACCACCATGCCGAAAAGGGTTAACAGATCCTCTCCCTCTCCCTCCCCCTCTCTCCCTCCCTCTCTCTCTCCCTCTCCCTCTCTCTCTCCCTCTCTCTCTCTCTCCCTCTCTCTCTCTCGCACTCACACACTCGAGTCTCCGACGGCATGCGTGCTCGCGCCGGAGATTTGGCTTGAACAAAAGAAGTTACCTCACGCGGGGGAGGGGGGCGAGCCCCAGGTTCCTTCCTGTCTCTCGAAGCTCAGGAAGCCCTGCCGCCCTTAAGCTTGCTGGGTGTCCAGAAGCTCTGGGTGTGTATCTCTCTCTCTCTCTCTCACCACACTCACTCGCGTTGCGGGCACTTTCGTGCCGTCGACGTTATGTCGACGAAGTCAGCACGAGAACTGATAAAAATCGCGCGCTCTCGCACACTTCTCAGAAATCGCGCGGCAGGCAACAACAGCAAGCCAGGCACAACGCTATCATTCGTTGAGGTCCGAAAAAATCTTCCTATTATCTTGTACATTCTTTAGGGTAAAAAGACGCCAAACGAATTCTCTAGTTTGATGGAGACTTTGCTACCATAGTTTGTCTTGATATTTATCACATTAGCGATTTGTAGTTTTTTTTCAACTGAAGCAGTGTAGCCAAAAGGGACAGAATAGAAGGAGGTGTTACGTCCGATAGTCAGCGCACAATGTAATATTTCTCCGTTTTGAGTCAGCTTTCGCTGAACTCGGGATGGAGTCGTTCCTTATTTTATTTTAAAAATTCGCGAGAGTTGAAACTAAAGATCCCTTCCGATATTAATGAACAGGTCTAGTTAATTTGTAGGTTAAAGGGCCTCCGACCCACCAAACACCAAACAAGTCCTCTCAAAATTTTTGTAATAATGAGTGGCAGCGTTCAAACCCTGCTCATTATACAAATTCCAAAGCTTTTAATAAAATTTGCTTATAAAAACTTTTACTTACTTCCTTTTTAAAAGATGTGTCAAATTCAAAGTTTACAGGTTTGTAAACTTCTTCCTTCTTATATTTGAATAAAAATAATCTCTTATGAATTGATATAACCTCAAAAATTGATGTAATTAAACTTCACTTCAATTAAGTTTTTGTATTAAATATATTTTAAAATCTTTGGAAAATAATTAAACACGCTTTAGCCACCACGGCTTTGTAAACAAAATTAGAAACTTATACAATTTTCGGGAGCAGCCACCTCGACTGAACTCCTCAACCAGACTGAAATTTTCATCGCTCACAATTCCTCGCTTCACCCTCGCGTCGCGTCTTTTTCCCTCTCCTACCCGATTTTTCCTCAGGCCCATCCCTTTGGGTCTGCATTAGCGCCCTCTATATCGGTCATTGACCTATAGCGTAGCATCTCTCCGCTTGGCTGCCGCCTCTTCCGGTCCTTTTGCGCTTCACTTTTGGTCCCACCCACGCTATTTTCCTAGTCTTGCCGATTTCCGTTAGATGTCCCTACCTGTATGATTTCTGCTTTTCTTAATTGTTATGTTATAATAATTTGTAGATTTTATTTTTTTTCCTTGTATAATATAATATTTGTGAACTATTTTTATTTATCTATTGCAATCAACTTAAACTACTGATAACTTAATATTTTAAAAACTTCAAAACTGTATTTCTATTATTATTACTTAAACTCGTTATTTTTACTTATTATAATAACTTAAATTTTATTTCTAACCAGTGTTCTTTTAATAAACTATCTATTAAGATTATGAACAAATCGTGAAATCTGCACGAGCAAAAATTTATCTTTACGCCACTAATACGAGTTCTTCATTTTAACATAAATAAACAATATGCACAGTTCTATATTATTATTGTTCAACTGTTCATACTTTTTATGAATCTAATTTTATACTTGTTTTATCATAAATATTCTATTTTCAATATTAATTATGCTTTGCACAGCCTCGTATTCTGCGCTGCAGCACATAAAAAAAAAAAATTTAAGGCGCCAGATTGTCGCACGTAAATTCTTCAAATGGTTGGGTTTTCCCTGTCTGCGCACAAATTTTACGATAGGGCCGCTGCCTACCTATGTTCGCTTTTAATTGCTATTTCTTCATACGGCCTAATTGCTGTGTCTGGACGCTCGCTTGCTCTTAATCCCTACGGTACATATTTTATTAGAACGCAGATGTGTCGATATTTTATTTATTTTAAAATTTTTATATTTTTCTTACATATCTATTTTATCTATGACGTAACAGAGGGAAAAATAAAAATTTAAAATCCAAGAAAAATAAATATCGTCGAAAAAATATTTAAAATATTGGACAATTATTTATGGGTGAATATAAGAAAAGTTACTGTAAAAAATTAATTTTTATGCATCAATTAACATTGTTATAAATAATCAAAGTTTTACGTATACTAATTTTGTACAGTAACTTTTCTTATATTCATCCATAAATAATTGTCCAATATTTTAAATATTTTTCGACGATATTTATTTTTCTTAGATTTTTAATTTTTATTTTTCCCTCATTCTATTCTGTCCCTTTTGGCTAGACTGAGCTGAAGACTCGATAGTTTCATCGTCGGAAGAAGCTCCTTGCATCCAAGACGATTAATCTCGTTTTAATCGATATTTCCTGAATACGATGTGTACTAATGAACAATTTATAAAAAAACTGACTGAAGCTAATGAGCTTGATATACTTATATAATCGCACAATTTTGTAGTGAGGAGGTAGCATTGGTATACTCTTCTTACCATGCTGTATTCAAGATAGCCTTATTCCCAAACCATCAAGAAATTACTGGAGTTGTCTACATCGAGCTTACTAAATGTATCATTTTTTTAAAAGTTTGACATTTTGATGAGTGCAGTTGATTTGAGAAGATCGTCTCTCATGATGCATATACGTGATCACTACCTTTTGATGGTCCAGAGGTGGATAAACCATTGTAATTACAACGTAAACGTTAAACTTGAAACGCTTAAGCTACTTTTTCAAGTAACCCATTACTAGAACTCGGATGTCATCAGGCAGAGCTTCTCCAAGAATCTTTCCTATGTCAGAGTAGGGTGTTCGCTGGAGCTTCAGGGTATTCCATGGTAGTAGTGGTATATCCATGTATTTTCTCGCTTATATCTATCAGTGAGACGGCGTTAAGGAAAGGGTTCCTTGAACAGCAGCACTAGCGTTTCACTATCTCAATTGAGCGGTACTATAGCCAACTCCTTGAAAATGAATTCATTACCTGACTGCTTGTAACCTTTCAAACCACTGCGTATTCCATTTTGATGAGAACTGATTTCGTTACCTTAGAGTTGAGCATTTTATAGACTCATTCCCACTACAAACGCTTAATACAGAAATGTTTTAAAAGACACTTCCTTTCTATTTTTCTTATCAAGCCTCTTGTACTCGTCACACTCAGGAAGCGCATTACAATGATCAAAGTGACTGGCATTAACTGTTTTTCGTCCTCTGCGATATGTTTTTACAATCCATGTACTGGGCAGTAAAACTTATGGTGACAGGTCTATCCTTTTCCAGGTAGTTGATCAATTTAATTTTATGCTTACCCGATAGTACTACGTACTGCACAAGCCATTCAATTTTGGCTATTTCAATTTTGAAATCCGCGTAAACTTGTGCACAAGCTAACTGCTATTTGCGTCTGTATAACTGAATTTGGATCAGAATTCGATCTTGTGAGATGTGTTTGACATTCACTATATTTTTGCGATAACCCTTAGCAAAGCCTAGGAACATACTAAGTGGGATTGATGTCAAACTTGACATTATTGTCTATCAATTATCGTTAAGTTTCTGCAATATCGAGCCAGCTAGCATTTTCAATCACTGAGCTCTGACTAGGACTGAACGATACGAATCCTTTCATGAGACCATCCTTTCATTATCAAGCCCACATTCTTACATCGATCAATCTCGATGGTGTTAAGTTCGTAACGAATTTCTTCAAACAAATGACATACGGCGATCTTCACGAACACTGTAACTGTAATGTAATCACCGATTCCATTACGCATCCAAAATACTACGATTGCTATACATATCACATCTACACACACACACATACACGCACACACTTACTCACTAGCACGTCATCGCGGCACTCAAGAAGCGGAGCTGAAAATTGGGAGAGAGAGAGAGAGAGATTCACTCATACGTGCAAGCGGCACCCAAGAAGTGGATCTGAAAAACCAGGAGAGAGAGAGAGAGATTCACTCATACGTACAAGCGGCACCCAAGAAGAAAAACCGGGAGAGAGAGAGATTCGCTCATACGTGCGAGCGGCACCTTCACAAAAATAGGCTATATTCCAACGAACCACGCAGTAAATTCAAAATGCCATAAAAAGCTAAGGGATATTTTAGATTCAATAATAACTTCATAAGAACCGCGTATTCGTATTTTTAAACGGAGAGCCATGAATTACGAAGCACGAGAACGGGGGGAGCTGTTTCCACGCAATGCGATGACAAACCACCGCGGAAAAATGAGCACAACTATGAGAAAAAACTAGCGAGGAGAGAAAGAAACCAAGGCGCAATATTCGACGATCTGGAATTCCATAGGAAACACGTGTGCGATCTCCAGTAAAAGAGAGACCGCGGGAGAGTTCTAAAAGAGACAAATTCTTGAGTGGTACTCATAAACTATGATGTTTATTACTTGAACTGCTACGAATCCCTTAAAATTGAGAGAGGAAAATACAAAATAGTGAGGTGACCCAATATGGAAATCGCTAGCCCGAGAAAAACAAGGGGATATGCAAGTATATAAAGCCCGGGAGCAAAGGGCAAAAGTCGTCAGTAATATCCGAAATCTCTCGCAGAGAGATACTCTGATCGTCGCCAGACCATTCTTGAAACAAGTATCACACATTACTCGCTACTCGTATGTTTAAAAGTAGAGAGCATACCGAACTTGGTCGCTCAGTCGAGCAAGTGCATTCATCGGCATTTTTCCGAATATCACCCCCCTGCTAAAAAGAAGAAGCAACAGAGGCAGTGGACTCCCTGCGATCTACACTACGCACATCGAAAGGACGAGCCGTCACATCTAAGTGCATCTAGCCACCGCTGTAACCTGAACCACCGAGCCTGGGCTGGAGGGCGCCGAGGATTGACAGCTGCAGACACTCAAGAATCTCTTCACACATATATACAAACAACCACGCACACTTACACATTAAGGTACTTTTCTCTTTTCATAGAAATAAACGTGTGTCGATTTAAAAAGAAATAATGTATAGTTTAAGTGACTTCGTATCCGGCTCCCTTCCCCGGTAGGCAATGACCGCGTCCGCGGTAGCCAAAAGGGATTTCCTATCATTCACTCTTTTAATCATTTAAATTATTATAACTTTCACGTATCGTGAAGTTCGATTATCAATTCAGGTAGGAATTCATGTAATTGTATTAATGTGTTAGATTTTGTAATTATAAATTTATAATCTGGACGTAACATAATCGTGACGGCAGTGCTATCAGCTTTTTGCAATTTTTCACATATGTGCAATGAACTACGTGAAGGCAGTACACATAGATCTTGATGTCGTATACCTATACGTATGAATCTTGTAATGCGCAACAGATACGTTAAATTATAATATAAAGCTTATTTTTTTACGACTCTTAGAGCCAAACCTTTTAGAAACTGTATATTTTTACGTGTTAGTGCTTGGAGCATTCATCGACGACTGATTGCTCGACCACATAGTAAGTTATTATTATAGCCTTTACCAACTTTGGTGTTGTACACAATACCCATAATGTTTAGACTGATTTGATATGTAATGTAATTGCTATGACTTCACCGCGAAAATTAACTAAATGTCGGTCTTGATCGATGAGGTGCAACTGCAAGTTTTCTATAGTCTTGACAGTGACTAAGAGGTAAATTATGGCTACACTTGATCATGTAACGAAGGGTGTTGTTGTTCGGCTTGAGTTTAATTGTTATGCCTTTTGATGCTAGAGCCTGTTCCAGAATTTTCTGAGTGTCTTCAAATTCGTAGCTGCCTGTAGGCAAAACCTTGTCCTACGTAAAACCTGTTATTGCCTCTGTTGATGTTGGATGACGAATTAAACGTTAGCAGTTCCACAAGCCCAAGAAAGTAATTTTGGCTAGGCGAGAATTCAAGCGGTAGAAAATATTGAGCTTGCAGGACAGAAGAGGTTCCAGACAGACTCAGTGTTGGTGAGTCTTCCGTGACTATTCGAACAATACTAAGTAAACAATAAAGCCCAACCAATGCTTATATAGCAATTAAAAGAAATTTTAGACAAAGATGGCCACAATTGTAAGGCTAAGGTGGTTGTAAATCCTCAAAACTATTAAAATATACTGCATTGTTGCCTCGTTTTCGATAGGCGAACCAATACGTTCCAGGTCGGCTTTCATCGTCGAGATTAACGATTGCTGATTCACGATAATGTGGTCCACTCACTCGTAGTGTATTTAGCATGTACACATCGAAAATATGGAATTTTCGAAATGCGTGCATATTTTACTAGATCAGCGTCAGTTAATGATGTCAGCGTCAGTTGAATTTTTTTTCCTCGAGCCTTGTCCATGTTTCAGATACATGCCGTAGCCCTTTTTGTAAGGTTGCAGATATAGACCTTTGCCGAGCGCTATAGCTTTCACTGTTGTTATGTCTTTGGCTTTCAAGATGTCGTTTAGTAGCACTAGCATCGTTTCCTGCTTTAGCAATACCAGCAGCGCTACCTGCTAATGCATCTGTTGCACTCAAACCAGCAAATATCGGTATGAGGAATGGCAGGAATTCTCCAATTTTAGATGGGACTGGTAGTACATGTGGAATACGTATATTCTTCTTGCCTCTAGCCTTCTTAGTAGCTTGACAAGCAGCCTTCAGAACACTACAAATGAGTGTGTGAGACTTTGCAGCTTGACGAGAGGCCTTCAGAACACTACGAATGACTGTGTGAGAGTTCTTGCTTGAAATAGAGGAAGTGAAAGCCTCTTTAATCACTTCGGGCAATGAAATACGTGACTTCTTTTGCTTCTTTTTCATTGCCCGTTTAAAATTTTACGCCTATTAGGAAAGAGCCTCGAGCAGAGGATGTGTCCAACTCGAGCCTTTAGAACTCTTGGGAGAAGGTCAAGGAATCATCTTCTGGTCCCGGCTCTCAGCTCAGTCCGGATATTTTTACGTACTTAGTCCACGACGTAACCTCAACATTTTTCACGTACTTTTACGCATATTACCTTAAACATTTTTTCCTCGCGCTCAGTCCGCAAATTTTTTTCGTGTATTTTAAATAAATAAATAAGTGACAACTCGAAGAATTATAAAGTCAGTGTTTTTTTAAATTTATTTACTTCTCCTCCAGATAACAAAAAAAAAAAAAAAAAAGAGAGAGAGAGAGAGAGAGAGAGAGAGAGAGAGAGGCAGAGAGAGAAAGAACATTGTACCTCAACGCCCACAAAATTACAACGAAAGTAAGTATCAATTGAAATTCCTTACATTTTTTACTTTTCATTTTTTTACACTACCACCTATGTAGTTCTAGGATCATTCCCATCGTTTGAAGTAGAAGTCCCGTGCCGGTTGACTTTAAATAAAAAAATATTTTTCTTATCGCGATAAACCAATCATATAATAACTGAGTTTGCATAGTTCTGGACAAAAATCCGTTTCTTTGCGAATAAATTTATTCTAAAATCGTTTACTAAATTCTTTCGCGTAATATACTCTGCTTTGTTTGGTTCCTTCAGGTGGAAGCCGTTTGGTTCAGAACAACTGCTAAGTCAAACCTTCACACTACAATTTACCAGGTGGTTATGATATCGATAAGGTTAGAAATAAGGTGCGAGTGCGCAAAATGAAGCCAATATTTGAGAATTGCTAAACGCCCAACTGGTCAACAGATATTTTCATTATTAGTCAAGTTGTGCCAAAGTATCTAGTGCCAACGTACAAGCTGAAGGACTATCAAGATCAACCCATCGCCTCCTGAAAGCCAAATATTCAGATATTTAACGCGAAAATCGAATTTATAAAGGCACCAGATTTCCGCTGTCCTGCATTGCTCGGCTCCACTCAGCTTAATGAGACTCTCTTCCGCGAGGAGACACCCTAACAGAAAATTCAATCGGGGTAATGATTGCTTTCATACGAAGGAAGAAATCCCAAATACTTGAAGTATTGATTTATATCACTTATTATAATTATTCAGACTGCAAAGGAATGTATTGGCACAAGTTAATCATCCGTGTGAACCGTCACACTATGGGCTATTTCGACTTTTCGTGAATCAAAATAAAATAACTCCGTATCCAGTCAGTCGATCAACATGAAAATTTTTATAAATGATGTTTGGACTATTAGAAATTGCAGAAAAATAAGCAGAAAGGTTGATGTTGACTGTATGGTGTAAGAAAAATCGGTAAAGTTGTCGATTTTCGCAAAAAAAATACAAAAGTCACTATAGATCAATGAAATTTTTTTTTTAATGCCTGTAAATACTATTTTCTATGTATTTTTTCACGCTAAATTCAAATCTTTCCGTTAAAAATCTTTAATCGCAATCGACGGCAGGATTAGTAATGCCTGCCTGGGTACTCATATGTTTGAGAACGCTTCTTGACTGATTGTCCTTGCCACCCTAAATACCTGATGTTTCGGTAATTCTAGACAGTGCTGGGGTGCCGAGGACTTTCGTGGCAGCACCGTTAGCTCCTGTACCCTAGGAAGGGGCCCTTTAACAAAGTGCTAGCATCCGGGCCAGATGCACCTTGGTTTTTTAAGCGAGGTTGTTACTCCTCCCCCTCCTCCTTTCCCACCTCTTGGGTAGTGGGGCCCCGGGCTTGGGACCGGTGTAGCGGAGTTGGAGTTGTGTGTGTGTGTGTGTGTGTGTGTGTGTGTGTGTGTGTGTGTGTAATATAATAGTTTATTTATTGTACACTACGCTTTTTCATGTCGTCGCGTCGCGTACGAAACACGTGGCTGGTGTGATATTTCGTTAATTTTACGAAAAATAAAGTGTGCATAACCATGCCCCTTGCTAAGGATTTTTTACATCCCTCTCCTGCCGAAGAGAAGAGGAAACACAAACTGAAGAGATTGGTTCAGAAACCAAATAGTTATTTCATGGATGTGAAAAGCCCGGGCTGCTATGCGATCAAAACGATCTTCTCTCATGCCCAAAGGCCAGTGGAATGCGACGGATGCCGTACTATTCTGTGCACACCCACAGGGGGAAAAGCACGACTTACAGAAGGTTGCTCCTTTAGAAGAAAGGTTCAGTGCTAATTTTATTCAATACGATCTTTACATTCGCTAAATAAACAGGAAAATGTAAAAAAAAAAGAGGAATACTGCGAGTTCAAATTATTACGTTCTTTCCCATGCCAATGTTCCCATACTGTTAAAGGTTATTGTACACTACGTTTTATATAAACTTAAATTTATTTAAATATAGTAAAACAAAAGTCAACGACTTCGAAAATTTAATTCCGAAACATCGACTAGCGCACGAAAAATGGCGCACTAGCCATATGTGCATATTTTTAAAATATATTTATATTATAAACGCATAGATAGGCATATACAATATGATATCTATGCGTGCACATATATTTACCATCAGTAATGAAAAAAAACATAAAATGATAGAGTTTTATAGCTGTATAGAATGAGAACAAATTCTACGGAGTCATGGAAGTCTAAATTTTGGCGATTCTATACGTTTTTCCGATTTCATGGATGAAAAAAAAAATCATAAAGATTTTTAACGAAAAGATTTGAATTTAGCGTGAAAAAATACATAGAAAATAGTATTTACAGGCATTAAAAAAAAAAAAAAAATTTCATTGATCTATAGTGATTTTTGTATTTTTTTTTGCGAAAATCGTCAACTTTACCGATTTTTCTTACACCATACAGTCAACATCAACCTTTCTGCTTATTTTTCTGCAATTTCTAATAGTCCAAACATTATTTATAAAAATTTTCATTTTGATCGACTGACTGGATACGGAGTTATTTTATTTTGATTCACGAAAAGTCGAAATAGCCTATAGTGCGTCACTCACGTAACGAATTAGCTCGACGGCCACGATATCATCTAAATTGTCTCAAATAATCTACAAGATTTACTTCGATTGGCCATAATAGAATGCTTCCTTTCTCTCGTCCTGATGATGTCTTGTACTCTAAAATTGCGAACTAATGATCGCAGGGTTAAATATGCTACTGCTCAAGAAGGATCCAATATTAACTAATTATACCTTCATGAACTACTGCCCGCAAGATCCTCACCTAGTCAACTATCTCTCTAAATATGCGCGCGTTTCAAAATATCAAAAAACGGCTACGTACTTCGTAGGAGAATATATATGAAGCTACGGTAAAAATTTGAAGTCGATCCATGCAATAGTTTTGAAGCTACGATTTGAAAAAATAGTTTCGAGGAAAACGCGTTTAAAGTTTTCGTAACATTGAAACCGTTGAAATTTTTGTTTACCTCTAGTCTGCGATGTCTGCACCGTACATCTGGCCGTCTCTGTTGATGTCGGACTCTTCCTCTTCCTTCCTTGCAGATTTTATGGACGTTCGGGCCTCTCTGGCATCGTTGGTCATCGATCGCTCGGAAAATTTAATGCGACGAGCATCCACTTCCACGCAAAAATTGTAGCAATTCGGTCCTATCGTTAAGCCCACGTGTTCCATCAGCTTCAATACACTGGACAATCCATCGTTGTAGATACTTGCAGCAATATATACTGCAGTATCAAGCACATGTTTGCCACTGGAAAATGTTTTTGAAGCCATGGACCAGATCGTTGTATTAAAATTTTCGTTACTATTTTGCGTGAAGCTGCCTAAGCAACGAATAAGCAATTCATCTCGGCTGTGTTCTTCGTACAATAGCTAAATCGCTTTATAAACAGCTTGAGAAAGAGCCAGTTTATGCGCAAATTCCTGCCTAACTTGAGCTTTTTACCAAGCGCAGCATGAATTATCTCCGGGCGGGCATCTTTCGTGCCTCGGTTGATCGTCGATCGATAATTTGGAGGTCCAGCGTTGCGTAGATTTCATTTCGCATTTTTTCTACAGAATCGTAATTCCTACGAATTACTGATCCGTAGTAAATTGCCAACTCATCTATGAGCTTACCAGTAAGCTTGCGTTTTCCTCCAAGTCCATCCGCGCACGCACACACAGGCGCACTTCTATAGGGTGTTAGTACACTCTGGTGTACCTCTCATAAACCACTATGCTCATAAGCAATATAATTCCGACATGTGGGGTTGATAAATCAGAGCGCGCCGTGGTGGCTGACTCAGCCGTCGACGCGCGCTCCGAGGCGTTGCGGCTGATTTAATAATTAGACCCCTTCCATATTGAATTTCAATATAAACCAATTGGTTCTGGTTTGCTTCCTCTTAGAGGAAGCTTTGTAATAGTAAAATTTTCAGTTTTGCTAAAACTGCATAGAAAAATGTTTTTAGATGTTAGAAGTTCGAATTACGTATTTTTAGGAAATGTCCGTATGGATGTGTGTATGTGTATATATACTGTGATATTTCTGAAACTACTCAGTCAATATCAATCAAATTTGATATGCATAACTATTTTTGTATCTTTTGAATCAGTAATTTCAGGAACGAGCGTCCTACATTGGAAGTTCGTGAGGACGTACTTACTGAAAAATTGCTGATAGATGCTCGTACATGCATATGATGTAGGGAATTATTATTATAATAAGCGTTATTAATATAGAATACAGAATTTATCATTACCAGTTGAAATAAGAATTTATCAAGGTTGTTTCACAAATTTATTTTTGTTACTTTGTTGTGTTATTTTATTTTATACACAAAATTTATTTTTAGTATTAAGATAGTTTTTTAATTTTCTGTACCGCGGACCTACGAACAGGTATCTGTGTTTACCTCTGTGGGTAATTGCGTGGATTGTTATTAATATTAATATTATAACTTCTATGTAATTATATTTTGTGATAATAAATAAATAAATAAATAAATAAAAGAACGCATGATGTACGAACGTACACGCTCTAAATAATCGAGCATTAATTAAAATTCCTTCATGTTATAAAAATTGTAATTCTTCAATTAGAGGCTTGAAAATCTTTTCATTTGTACTTTTAGATTTGTCATCAGCATAAATAAGACATGCAATTGTAGCGTAGATGGTGCCAAATTTATTAAAAGGTCAAGCCTGGGTTAAATCTGAAAAATTTTTATTTTTAAAATATTTTCTTTGCATTACAAATAAACAAAATTTTTTTAATTAAAGTATACCTACTATACATCATTTTTACCAACAATATAACGCTAACCTAAATACATATAAAATTACCCATAATTACCTGATTTTCTTCAATTTTATCCAGTTGCCGCAGATATCTCAGCATCCGAATGACTTAATAACCTTAAATTTTGGGATGCTTTCCTATGTTTCGTATGTATGCATACGTAACATTCACTTTGAACTCATCTTTCTTAATTCTGCTGCGCTCAGGTTTAGAAGAAAGGTATACTGAACCTTTCCCCAAAATTGAAGCTGACATCCGGATCTTGAGATATCTTGCGGCAAAGTCCTGAAATCATAAAATACAAAAACTGAGAAAAATGCATTTTAAATTTCACTTAATATTTGGTTATAGAGAGTATACTTACAATTTTTCTATTGATTTGAGACCTTTTCTATTGAAAGATAATGATGCCTTGATCGGTAGTGCAAAGAAAATTAGTTAACGTGATTAAATCTGACACCCCCACCACAAGCCAGGATTTCTTGTAATCCTGGAAAAAGCAAAGAAATGTCAAATATCCTATATTTAATAGCACCAGCTTCTACATATTTTGTTTTTTGTTTAAATTGCAACGAGACATTCTACTCGTAGAAAAAACACGCGAACTCAGTCGCGCTAACACCGATGCGAAGCCGGGCGCACAAAGAGAAGGAGACTGAAAGAGGAGACTGAACAAGGTTGAAAGAAATTACTCAGCAACCGAAAAGGAATGCCTAGCCGTCAAATGGGTAATTTGGAAAATCAGAGACTATCTGGATGGCTACCATTTCAAGGTGGTCCCCAATCACCAATCTCTTAGGTGGTTAGAGAAAATCGACAATCCTTCAGGAAGATTAGCCAGGTGGGCAATTGAAATGTCTCAATGGGACTACGAAGTCAAATACCGAAAGGGATCCAAGAACACCGTTGCCGACGCACTGTTCAGACAACCGGGACCTATACATAAAATTGTCACGTCAACCAGATGTGCGTGGTACAACAAAAAATCAAAGAAGTGGAAGCTAGACCGAGTTTTGAGTACCAGGAAGCCTACATCAAAAAATAGGTAAACAGCGTGCCACACCGTTAGCATCTCGCGTGCAAAACATTAAAAAAACCATCGTACTCACCAAAATCGAAATGGCTCAGCAGTTCGGCGGCAACATCTAAGCAGCGGATCGTCAGGATCGAGAGCTTCTCGCCAATAGTACGTGTAAGGACGAGACCGCGAAAAATTACTTTCCGACCGCGCACGGCGACTGTCAAGACGGTGGACCTAATAAGTCCAGAGCCATCACCAACAGCCGATCCACCACCAATGCCAGTAACCGCCACCACCACTGACCGCCGCCTCGCCACCGCCGCCACCCGCAGTCTCGAGGGACTGGCAACCCTGCCACGCCGCTTCGTCCAACTCCCAGACGGAAAAGAGGTCGTCGTACCGATCGGCGTACGGAATTATGTCATTAGGTATGGCGGCAAAAAGCGGATACTCCGTCTAATACCGGCTACAGGCGCCGTTCGACACATCGGACCAGAGCACACCGTAAGTGTTTATCCTCACCGCAAAAACTTTACGCCGTTCAAGTTTCATGCTCCGAAATAAGGGGGAATGCAACGAGACATTTGTCTCGTACAAAAACACATGCGAACTCAGCCGTGCTAACACCGATGCGAAGTCGGGCGCACAAATCCAATACTGATTTCTTTTCTTTTCTTTCTAGTAGTCTGAATATTTTTTTCTGAATCTTGTAACGAATACACTTGTCTTCGTTTGCCGGTAATTGGAGCAGATCGAACGAGAGTGACAGAATAAGGCGGCAATGGCTCACAATGAATAGAGCGTGCGCCTAGAGATCTCAGGAGCGCCGGATCGATTCTCGATTCCGGCGTCCCCTTTTGTATTTTTTCCTCCTCTCGTGTATTTTCACCGTTACAATCTACTATAACGGGATGAACGCGAAGTTAATTATGCGGCGGTCGCACAGTCATCAGCTGCGTGCAATGCGACCGATGATCCTCGTTATAATCGAGTAGCCGACGGGCGTACTCGTTTGCTCGCGGAGGCAATCGGTTTGGGGTCTCTGCACCTGGTTCCGCAGAGGCGACGGCTAGTCAGTTCGCACGCACTTCGAGAAGCGAGATGCGTGCCCGCGGAGGCGGCTGGGTCGCTGAAATACGCGAAGCGGCAAGAAAGGCGATAATGCATGCAAAATACGTAAAATAAGTAAAGGCGATAGTTGTCGTTACAACACACAATTTATTCAGTGAAAGAAGGAGATTTACAGCAGCATGGCAGCGTATAAGCGACGTGAAAAGCGTGTAAGCCTCGGAAAAAGCGTATACTTGTGATGAGCTCGAGCGGGGTCAGCGAGAGCGCGAAAGCACTGGTGAGTGAGCAAGCGAGAGAAAGAGAGCAGGTACTTACAAATAGTAGCCGCAATAAAAAGCAAAAACTGGCACGTGGAGCAGGTGGGAAACGCTGGCTGCAGTTGTCGAGTCAGTCTCACAAAGTCCTTACGAAGTCGCACAAACACGATAATAACTCGCGTTTTGCGCGGCCTACCTCGTTTATGCGGCGCGTTTGCGGTTATAACTTGATTTTCTTGCGGCTCGCTTGCCTCTTCTACCCTTTTAACAGCACGTTCTCTTGCTCGTTCTCTTGCTCTTGATCTGAGGCGGTATCATCTTCGTTCTTCTTATATGGTTTGAGGTCGACTACGTAGATTTTTCCAAACGTCTCGCCTTGATCATCTTCTAACAAATAGACGTCTTGTCCCAGCTTCTCAATAATCTTATATGGACCATTAAATTTTGGGGCCAATTTTGCATTTATTCCTTGGATAGCGGATGACAAAATGCGATTCCGCTTCCAAACAAGGTCATTTACTTTGAATTCGACCTGACAGCGCCTCGCATTATAATACTTGGCTTGTCGCTCACTGGCGCGTTGCGCTCTTTCAGCCGTTCTAAGTTGTAGGCCGAGCAGTTTACGCATGCATTCTTCCCACTGTTTAAGAGCTTCTATCTCTAAATCTTATCTGGTGGCGATGTCTTCAGCTCATCTAGTATTATGTGGAGGGCTAAGATGTCTTCCCATATTCAAAAATGCTGGGCTGACCCCCGTGGACTCTTGCGTGGCGGTATTATACGCAAATGCGATTTCAGCTAGTCGCTTATCCTACTTTTTGTACTCTTCTTCGATAAACGACGTGATCATCGTCTTGACCGTACAGTTCACTCGCTCTACAGGGTTGGCCTGTGCATGATACGGCGGGATGGTATTGTGCTCTACGCCATGCTCAGTAAGGAACTTGTTCAGCAATTTATTTCTGAACTCGGTGCCATTATCGGACAGAAAAACCTCTGGCACTCCGAAACGTAAAAAAATTCGTTCCTTCAGCTCCCTGCGAATAATCGCTCCGTCTGCCTTCCGAATTGGAATGATCTCGATCCAACGGGTAACAGTATCCATGAAAATGAGGATGTGCCCATAGCCGTGTGTAGAGCGGGGAAACAGTCCCATAATGTCACCAGCGACTACTTCCCACGGACCTGCGATCTTGCGCTTGCCCATCAAACCAGCAGGAAGCATCTGCTCTACTTTCGTCTGTTGACACACGGTGCACTCTCGTACATATCTACTAATATCTTTGTGCATGTTCTTCCAATAAAAATATCTTGCGATACGCTCATGAGTCTTTCGTCGACCTAGGTGACCGTCCGTAGGCTCATCATGCGAATCGCGCAGCACTTCTTTAATTTTCTCGGACGGCAGCACCAATTTCCATTCTTCGCAGTCCTCTAAGATGTCCTCTAAAAGTGGATCAGCGCGCAGGTGATACAGTCTATTTCCGACCACTTTCCAATAGGGATGGTGAGTTGAGTCCTGTGACACCTGAGTTTTCATTTGATTATACCTCGCATCTTGGAAAGTGTCTTCTTTATCATCTAATGAAGCTATTTGCGTTTCGCTCTCTTCGTCCTCGTACATACGGGATAGGGCATCTGGTACCCAGTGCATTGAGCCCTTCCTGTGCACGATTTCGAAATCATAAGCTTGCAGCTCTAAGGCCCACCGAGCTAACCGGCCGTTCGGATTTCGCAGGTTACAAAGCCACTTAAGACTGCTGTGGTCAGTAATTACCTGGAAGCTATATCCTTTTACGTAGGCTCTAAAACGTTGAATGGCCTACACCACAGCGAGGCATTCGCGCTCAGTGACGGAGTAATTCCTTTCGGCTTTCGTAAGAGTGCGGCTCGCAAAGTTGAGTACGCGCTCTTCGCCGTCAATAGTCTGAGTGAGCACTGTTCCAATCCCAGTGTCACTTGCATCTGTTTGTATCGCGAATGGTTGGTCAAACGCCGGACTGTGCAAGACCGAAGCAGAGGCGAGCAACGCCTTTACCTGCTCGAAAGCGATTTGTTGCGGCTCTTCCCAGCGATACTTGACATCTTTCCTAGTTAATTGAACCAATGGCTCAGCGATAGTCGCGAAGTTGTCCAAGAATTTCCGGTACCAAGAAGCCATACCTAAGAAGCGGCGTAATTGCTTTAAGTTCTTAGTAGCCGGATAGTTCATTATCGGAGCTATTTTATCCGGGTCAGGGCGATAACCGTCGCGATTTACTACGACACCCAGATATTTGACTTCGCTACAGCAGAACTTGCTCTTCTCGCGATTGATAGTCAATCCAGCCTCGCGTATCCGCTTGAAGACCACTTCTAGCCAGTGCAGGTGATCTTCGAATGTGCTGGTTGTAATAATAATATCGTCTAAATATGAAAAGGCATGAGGTTCCAATCAGGCCCTATAATTTTGTCACTGAGTTGTTGAAATGTGCTTGGACCTCCGACTACGCCATACGGCATTCGAGTAAATTCGAACAGTCCTAAGCCAGGCACGGTGAAAGCAGTTAAGTGCATGTTCTCTTCGCGCATGGGGATCTGGTGATACGCGCTGCTGAGATCGATTGTCGATATATATTTAGTGTTCTCCAGCTTGTTGAGGATCGAATCCATATATGGAAGCGGGTACGCACTGGCCTTTGAAACAGCGTTGAGTTTGCGATAATCTACACAGAATCTGTAGGTCCCATTTGCCTTACGCACCATCACGATAGGGCTTGACCATTCCCTGTCCTTAGCACGGCGTATTATTCCTGACATTTTATAGACTTGAGCGTGCATTTCTTCTTCAATTTTCCGAAAAATTGGTTAATAGCATTGCTTGATGGGCCGCGCACTCCCTACCTCGATGGCGTGCTTAATAAGCGTTGTGCAACCGAGGGGTTTCTCGTTACTGGGGAGCCAACGATCCAAAACTTCTTCTAAATGATTTCGTTGAATTTGCGTAACATCCGCTAAACCTACGGCGGCAAGCGTGTTCGCCACTCCCTCTGTCAGAGCTGACAATTCTAATGGAATGGGCTCTGACTCACCCTCTATGCGAAAGCTGTTTTCTCTGGGCATTAGCACTGCGTTAAACGCACGCAGGAAATCCGTGCCAAGTATGCACTCGGAGTCTAGATCCCTCATAATCATGACTTTCAAGTGTCGGCGACGACCGAGTACTTCGAACGGGAGATCTACGTAGGAATATATCGGCACGAGTTGACCGTTCGCGAGTTTCGTACCAGGGCCTTTATACGGCGTGATCGATTGACCACATGCGGAAGCAATCTGGATACCGATTGGCCCAATTGCTGTGCCTGCCGCTCCTGAGTCACACAGAGCTCGGAGGCGAAAACCACCAATTCCAACTTGTAGCCACCACCGACTACAATCGATCTTGGACGTATCATCCTGGTCGTTCAGTGACATAATATTATTTGTTGCTGGCGGTTTCGCAAGAAGATTCGAGGCCATCGGAGCATCGGGAGAAATAACGGCCTGCTTTATTTCCTCCCTGCCTCTTTTCCCGATTTCCTCGAGCATTCTGGGCACGTATTTGTAATGTAACCGGACCAGCTGCAACCCTAGCACTTCACTGGATCAGACAGTTTCCCTCTAGCCTCCTGGTGCTGATTATGGTCACTGGTCGGTGTGCGAGTCGGAGGTTTCGCATCATCCGCCTGAGTTGGCGTATCTATCGACGCGGTTCCCTTCGGTTTCGGTTTGGCCTTAGACTTGACATTTCCGCTGGAGCCATTCGCCTTCTTCGGCTGATTGCTTGAAGGCTTAGCCTGCGGTGTAACACCCAATTGCGCAATCGCCTTCTTAAGTGCGTTCGCGAACAAAGTGCATAGGCCGGTAGGCTCATTAACTTCCGGAAGCTAGCCGGGAGAAGTCTGCGTAGCGCTTTTCTTCTTGGCTTCGACCGCCTCTTTATAGGCCAATTACGGCAATAAACATCTAACAGGTGGCGGCGGCGGTTTATAATATTCTCGATCGTGAATAAGTCTTTCTGCGGCTCTCGCCTTCGTAATTAAGGCCTCGAGGCTTACTATTTCACTTCACGGCACTAGCATTCTAATATCGGCGAGCATATTATCGTAGATCATTCTGAGTTGAGCTTCTAACGGCGGCGGTTCATCTAATCTACTGAGGATCGCTAATACAGCAAAGATATGTTCTCGCACGGACTCCTTTTTGCCCTGCGTCCTCGCTTGTGCTTCTGCCAACAGTTGCATCTGTATATCTTGATCCGTGCCATAGCTTTGCCTTGCAGCTCTACAGAAATCTGTCCAGCTAACCCACGTATGTCTTAGCTGTCCCGTAAGGATGCATTCATTAACCCTCTGTAAAAATTCTTCGATGCAGTATTCTTGACTTGCATCAAACTTGATGTTCCATTCTCGAGCAATTTTCCCAATATCTCTTCTCGATGAAGAACTTCACGAGGGGATTTGTGAAGGGAACTCGAAGGGACTCGAAGGATAAATGTGCGTGTCATAGAATGGGTTTGGTCCTTCCGGCCGGTAAGGATTTGCGCCACTCATATGATCCGTCGTTTCTTGACCCAAGAAAGGGTTAGTATTATTATTACCGCCAGGTAATCCGCCCCTCTCCCTAAACTGATGGCAAGGTTGGGAAATCTGTTGCCCCCTGAAGGGGTTTCCTGATTGTTGTCTAACTGCTTGAATAGCTGGATCAATTATCCACGGGTTGTTTGTGGCGTTTCGCGTACTATGAGCATCGGGCTCAGGAGGTACTATATCAATAGTATCCTGAAAACGGACTGCTCTACTATTTGCAGCAGGGGCCTGCAGTCGTGCAGTTGGCTCCTCTCTCGCACTTACGTCTGTTAATTCCAATATTAACGATTCGAGGTATTCAATTTGTTTTCTGAGTGTCTCTTTTTCTGCTAAGTCAGCCACGCGATCTCGCAATAGTTGTTCATACAAATCTGTTTGATTGTCTCGTGGATTTTGCCGGTAGTTCGACGAGTATCTGCTTGTGTTGCCGATGTAGTAATCATGCTTGTTACAGCCCTAGTTGTAACCATGCTGCTGATAGGTGGAGAATTAAATCTGTCGTCAACACTGGCAGTCGTATTCGTCGCCGTTGTCGCTGTTGTAGATGTTGACGTTTGATTTTGTCGATCATGAGGTGTCTGCAATCTAAAATCCAGCCTCTCTATATTCGCTCCTGCATTCCGCGACTCTGGCCTTATCGGTAGTGTTCTTGTATTAGACCCGTCGAAATTATCCAGGAAGGTCGAATTCCAATCGAACATATTGACTCGACCCGCGCGATTCCGCTCTATTATAGCCAACTTTACTGTTTCTGACAATGATTTGTCTCTTTGTATCATTCTATGTAAATCTGTGTCTCTTCTTGATGATGCTATAAATTCTGGATCGCTCGTTTCTAAAAAATCTTCCGCCGTGTAGTCACCGCGCAATCGCCTAGCTAACCTACATACGTTCTCAAGACGTGAAGATCCCTTTCTTAATTCTAATTCTGCTAATCTTGTATATAATTCATTGGTAGGTAGCGACATCGCCCATTCCTCAATTTCCGCATGAATTTGGTCTTCAAAATGTCCGCCACCTACTGCCATCTTGGCTTTATTTTGTCTTAAGTCTGTAAACGTAAGTTATGAGGCGACTGGCACGTTTTTAGAGGGAATATCCGTCGTTCCGAGCTATTATTTTTTTTTCTATTTAAGAAAAGAAAAAAAAACAACAACAAAATAATAAAAAAAATTCTACAACAGACAACCTGACGGCTTGTCAGCTAGAGAGAAAAAGAAACCAGAAAAAAAATATTTTTAGATAAAAAATTAAGAACGAGGAGAGAAAAAAAAAGAAAAAAAAATTTTGTTTAAACTCTTAAAAGTTTATACTATTTGTCTCTTCGCTGACAGTTATTCTTCGTCGTCGCCCTGTATTATTAGGCTAGTGACAGTAATCACGCGAATTCGCCGCAATCACTTTATAACACTATTTATGGAAATGCCCATATAGCTTGGCCGCAGCTCTTTATATATATATATATATTGCGACGTGCTGCCTCCCAGCAGCGCGCACGCAACTCTTGCGCCTCTTCTGCGCTCGATTTATTTATTTCGTCGAGGGACTCAGCGCAACGATGCGCTGGGTCAAAGCACGACCGGCTGTACCGCTTACTCACTCGCCGTCTCTTTCTCTCTCTCTCTCTCTCTCTCTCTCTCTCTCTCTCTCTCTCTCGCAAGCCCCGCACTGCTTGCTCACGTCCTCGTGCGCCCGGCACCGCACGCGAAAACTCACGGGTACTCTCTCTCTCTCGCACGCTCTCTCTCTCTCTCACATGCACACACGGGTCTCCGACGGCACGCATGCTCGCGCCGGAGATTTCGCGTAAAAACGATAAGTCTTACCTCTCGAGGGGGGGGGGACGAGCCCCTGGTTCCCTCCTCTCCCACGAAGCGCAGGAAGCCCCGCTGCCGTCAAGCTCGCTGGCTTCCCGGGTGCCCGGGGTCCCTCTCTCGTCCTCTCACTCTCGGCGCCTGGCTGGCGGAGGTCAAAGCTCCCCCGAGCTCGCTGCTCCTGGCTGGTCCTAGGCGTCCTCTCGCGCTCTTCCCCGCTGATGCCTGCTAGCCGCTGGCGACACACTCGCCAACGGGAACAGGGGAATAGTCCTGGGGATGGCGTTGACACCGAGTGTCTCCGCCGTGGCACTCACGTTGTTTCTCTCTCTCACTCTCACTGCACACCACACTCGCGTGTATCGGCACTTTTAATCGTCGACTTGCGTCGACGATGTCAGCACGAGAACTGACACGATTTGCGCGCGCTCTCGCGAACTGCCGCGCCACATGCTTAACGCATATCGCGGGCCCGCTCATGTAAGAGCCGCGCTGATTGGCTCACGGTCCGCGCGAGCCGTTGAGCCTCGCGTTGCAGTCAGCCGATAGGCTGAAAACCGCGAGACGCTGGTTTTGGCTTCGCGCGCTATCCCGCGCTCGTGTCTCTGCTTGCTGCGCCGATTTCTCAGAAATCGCGCGGCAGGCTCGACAACAAGCTAGCCCGGCGCCGCTTCACCGAAAACAGTCTGGCTCGGGCATGTTTACGTGCAGGCTTAGACTCGCCGAATCGGTCGGAAATTTCCCGACTCGACTCGGCTGCGACGTACAACGTCGCAATATATATATATATATATATATATATATATATATATATATATATATATATATGTATATACGCGTGTATGCTCCTACTGGTGACTACACTGTTTTTGCGCGCTTGGGGGAATTCAAATTACTTATCCTAGCGTAACGCAATTTATAATAATATAATAAATGCACCATATACTCGTGTCGCTCTCTATTTGTTAATAATTTTAACTAATCGTTGACACAAAAAGAAAGCGAGCAAACTCTCTTTAATCACTCGTTATACATAATTAAAAAAAAAAAACTCACTCGTTATAATCCGAGTGCCAAGACAAGAGTATATTATATTATACACACGTTGAGATACGTTTCCATTTTACAAAATACCGAAGAGGCAAAACAAACTGAGAACTCAGCGGCATACGCAACAGTTCGCCGAACCGAGCTACAACAGTGTATACTTCGGCGTATATACGGCACGAGTCCTCAAGTCCAGCAGCGGTTAATGCTGTCGATATAAACCAACCGTGTATGTCGGCGCTCGTTGTTATTCTCGACTTTCCGCCGCTGTCGTGTTATTGCGTATCGTCTCGCTATTATTTAAATTATTTCGTTTATAATCTCAAACGAACTGGCAATATAAACAACAACACGACGCGCCGAGCAAAGTGTCTCCTCACTATGCGTGTATGCGCCTGTACGCTCTTCGTCGCACTAAAATCTTTTATATGTGAGCGTTTAAATTCGCTGTACAATCTTTAAATTAAACCGTTTTTTCTTTCTAATTTTTCCAAACGTTTGCGGCAGTCGCACAGTCATCAGCTGCGTGCAATGCGACCGACCATCCTCGTTATAATCGCTAGTCGAAACGTATCTGTTTCGCTAGTCGCGTATCGCGTTGCTCTCTCTCTCCCTACCCTACTCACCTCTCGCTCGTCTCCGCTGTCTCTCCTATAAACACATATATATATAACTTAGCCTACAGGAGCATGCTAGGCTAGACGAGGGCTATCGCTCTCGTCACACTACATATTTAAAATCGTTAGTATACTGATTAAATAATTTATTTATTATTTTTATAGATAATTCATTAATATTACAGCCTTTTAATATAGTTATAATCTCACTTTGTAATGAAGGCATATACATATTTCTTAGAAAATTATGAATAAACGCAATGATATCATCAACAACTTTTCGAGGAACAGCTGAATTGCTGTACATAGACAAAATAAACTTTAAAATGTAATTGATCACGAAAAAAGTATCCAGGTTTGGAGATAGAATACAAACTACTTGCAGGGAAATTATTAATAAACTAGTTGAAAATATTTAGAAAAAATTCTAAATATTTAGAAAAAATGTTTTTAAAAATCTAATTTAATCATAGTTATACAATTTTTCATATTCGATTATTAGTATAGATATTAAATCAATTAATGATAGTTTATAATTATATTATACTACATTTGTTTAATATGTATTATTTGCAATTTAAAAATTCATGTTAATATAAACATAAATAGTTATTATATATTTGATTAATTTATAATTTCTCAGTGGACATATTTTACTACAGGTATACAAATATTTTTTTCATACAATTTTCTGCATTTCTTTAAAACAATATTTTTGAAGTGAGATATATGTTATAATCATATTAGAAGCTATTTAAATCTTGAAGTTACCAACACCATGCATCGAGATTTTGGGATCTTAGCAGGAGCCTAACAGGATGCTTGAATATAGAAGCAATGAATGAGTCAACCTTAAATATCCTAGCATGACAACACTTAGACCTTTTATTTTTTTGTAAGTTTTTATTCGTGTGACTCAACTTTAGTACAATTATCGCACCGCGGAGGAATAATTTTAACAATTATCGGCTAACTAAACTATAACAAATATCCGTACAATAGAACAAAATCGATTAAAAAATATGTATCCGCCCTGCAGCTCGGCTCGAGTAGGAGTAGAGGAGTAGTGTGGCTTGGGGACGTTCGGAAGTGTTTTCGGACCTCCCACGCCTCTGTTAGCTTTTCTTCCCCTTTTCTACGTCACTGCTTCGACACTTGTCGCACTCATTAGGTCTTACGGGGCCTACCAACTGTAGAAGCGCCGAAACTGCAGCGTGACTTTGCAAGCGCGGTTTCAAATAGCGGAGGGGAAAATGTTTGGGTCAGCGAGATATTTGGCTACCTGATACTTTTGTGGTCTTGTGACTCGCTGTACCTTTTTATGTGTGGAACTTTCCTGAAGTTATATTCGAAATAATTTCTCGAATATAATCACGAAGAAGTTGTCACATAACGGTCTAGATTCTCTTGCTGTTCGTATTATTGGTTACTTACTTGAACTTAATATAGATGAAATGTGCAATCTTATAGGTGAAATACGTATTATTTGTTATATTTGCATATGAGCAAAATATGCAAGCGCATAGGCACTATAAGCATTATTTGTTATATTAGCATATATCCTAATTAATTTTTTTAAATGTACTTCATAAATGTATGTATATGCGAAATACGCATGTAATTTTTTTCAATTGTGTTGCTTTTTTTGTCACCAGGTATCACTTTTTTGTACTACCTGCCTTATCAATCTATAGGTCAAATCGCAAAAATAAGTTTGACACTCCCTTAAGGGAGTCTGAAACCCAACTTTTACCGATCGAGACGATTGAACAAGTGCACGGTAAAATATTACTTCAAACTAAATAAATACAATGAATTACGAAAAATCAAGAGTTGATAGCTCTCCGTCTTGGAAATATCTATAAGTATGCCAAGTTTTGTATCAAATTATTAACGTATTAATGAGAAAACCTTGCACGAAAATCAATAGATAAAATTTACACATGTTGAAAATTTCGTTCAAGCTTTTCTCTTGAACGAAACAATATAATTATTTGAAACTTTACACAGCGATAAATAAGTATAAAATGAAGGGCAACCGTCTCTTAGTTTTGTAGATTTCGTTAAAAAAAATTAGTTTTATTACCATTACATGTGATTTATGTCAGACCGATCAGCTGTCAAGTCATTATATACACGCGCATGCGCAGAGAGATGACAGACCAACGAGAGGAGATCGCCGCTCGCGTTCTGATGCGTGTTCCGCTATTGGGTAGCCCATTTTGCTGCAGACGTTGGCGCTTTAGGGCATTAGGCATAATATATTATATTATGTATAATTAAATAGTGCAACAAAATAACAGTTAGAACGTAGTGTGCTAGTGTCAGTGTTATAAAAAGTGCTAGACTGAAAATCATGTAGCTGCAGCGAAAGAGTGCAAAGTTTTCGTTGAGAGGTTATTTTGCTTTCTTCTGTTCTTGCTGTTCCTACCGCTGTCCCACGTACAAAGGATATGGGTCTATGTTTTACTACAGCTCCTGCTCGAGGAGAAGGTCGGAATCGAGGATACAGAGTCTACTGCTGCTGTTGATGATGTAAAATAGAAGTTGTATAATCAAAACTTGAAATTTAAATAAAATATTTTTAACATTATATGATTTTTTAGTTTATTTATCGTTTAGATACAATAGATAACTTTTGGCAAAAATTTTGTTTATCAAAAAAAAATATAACGGGTTGCTGGTACTATTGCCATTTCTAAACAATATTATTACTGACAGATTTTGTTTAAAATATTGTAATTGCATATAGGCGAGATACGCAAACATGTGTTTTATTTACTTGCATATACACGAGATATGCAAAATATTGTGATTGCGTACAGGCGAGATAGGTAAACTTCTTTTTTTTTTTACATACTTACATATAGTCGAAATACAATATTGTGATTGTATAAAGGCAAAATACACAAATTTACATGTACCCGAGACATAAAAACTTGTGCTCTAATACGTACACTTCTTACGAGATGGCGCTAACATTGATCTTAAGTACAATCTGCTTAACCGATCATTAGGACGGTAAAATCACAGAAATAGCTTTCAGACTCCCTTAAGTACATATTACTATCAACGTCGCAAACACATGTAAGCAAGTAATAATTCTAATGTACATGGTACTTACTGTAATCCTCTTTATTTATTTTACAACTATTGAACATTTTAATGATTTCAACTATTTATTGCAGTAAGGCATAATATAATTATAGATTTAGCGATTTAACTAAATTGATTGTGTACAGAGTAAGAGACCTTATTGATGGTTTGTATTTTTTGTTATAGGCTGCCTCACCTGCCTGTACAGAACTAGAAACAATAGTTTGCGATTGGCTAGGTAAGGATGAAAATAATTAAACATCTATAACTATTCCACTACTAGGCACGACCGTGGTATACAAAGTGCCTTTTATTTTCATCAGCGTAAAATGTGTGAGATGGGATAACCGATCGGGATAAAATATTATGACAACACTCCTCTTACATAAACTGAAAAACTATTTATCTTATCCCGATCGTCTACTTAGTTTTAAAATGGAAGCGCAATTTGTTCGATTTTATGTATCTTTACGGGTATTTTTAATAAAAATTTTGGTGTTACACGATTATCTCTGAGAGATTTTAGTAAATCAGGCTAAATATTTTTGTAGGAACTTCCTTCATTACTAGAACCTTATAGTTACATTTTGAGCCTGATCTCGTTTATACATGCAGAATGCGGGCACATTAAAAAATCGCTAAATACGCTTTTTTTGACTGTAACTCGAATCCCAAGCATTCTACAAAAAAAAGTTGAATGGAAAAGTTGTAGATCTTTGAAAAATACAACCTTTTTCTGTATATTTATTATTTAAATGTATGTATTACTTCAAAGCAAACGTGGCAGTACCCTTGAATAAGCTCTTTTTTATTTACGCAATTGTATACGTTTAAAATTGTCAGTAAAATTTAAATCGCAGTTTTGATAAAATAGAACTTTTTGTTTGTTGCTTGGGACTGGTAAAGATTGTAAAAATAGAATTGTAAACTTTTTTTAAACTTTGTAATAGTATATCGTGTATTAAGGACATAAAAAGACACTTTTTTGATACATTTTGCGCAAAAAGCAATTTTACGTACTTTGCAACTTATTGAAATCGCATTTGCGCTCCCTGTATAAAAATAGTATATTTCGATACAAGTGCGCAAAAGTTGATTCTACACGAGTGAGAGGTTTGTTGCCCGAGCGAACCGAGGGTGATAAACTCACGAGTGTAGAATCAATCTTCGCACATGTATTGAACGATATTTTTTGAAACAGGGAGCGCAAATGCGATTTGATAAAGTTGCAAAGTACGTAAAATCGCATTTTACGCACACTGTATCAAAAAATATCGTTCGATACATTTGCGAAAATTCTCAGAATCGAAAAATGTTTCATGCTGGAAGTGGTTTTGTCAGACTGGTATACTGTTTTGAGGTGTTTTACAAATTATTAATTATTATTCTACAAATTATTACATTTTTATGTGCCCTTATGGGAGGATTGGGAGGTTTTTACTGTTTAAGTATTTGTTTGTGTACATCACTATATATACATATATAATCAATTTAATCTTGCGGACGTGTATTGTAAAAAGCGCGCCTTTAATTATTCATAAATATTGATGTGACAGCTACGGGTAAAGAAGTAGACGCAATGTTGCTATCCAAAGTTGAAGAAACCAGTTATTATGCCGTTTATAAGCAAACATGTTAATATCCTACTAGCCATAACCGCTCGGTTCGTTCGCGTATTGCATACTTGATAAACATACAATATAATTTTTAAATAATTGAAAATGATGCAACAATTTAAGATGATATAATCCAATAGTTGATAGTGATATACTTAATAAATAATTTGTAAATGAATATACATATCGTTATATTATTTATAGCACAGTGTGACCTAAGCCCGCACTTAGGTCACGCCTATCCGTGACCTAAGTAGTCCTTTTTTGCATCGTGTTTATCACACTCGCTACGCTGGTGCGCTAGCTTCACGGTCCAAATAGGACTGCTTATGACCTGGATAGCATAAGTAACATTTCTGCACGGCGTGAGGTTAGGGCCCGAGCACAGCGAGGATCCTAATTACGCCATGCAAAAAAGTGCTACTTAGGTCACACGTATCGTAATGTACTATAGATATCATACTTGAAACTACTCGTATCGCAAATGCTGATTTACAAAGCATTGCAGTGAAAATCCTGGACATAGACACATGTGTGCTCTATAACCAAATCACATAAAGTATATTTCTGACTCATTACAACTATGGTCTAAGCGCTACCGAGACGCTTGACGGTCAATTGAAGCCCAGTCAATCAGTAATGTTTTTCTGACGTATTTTAATTGCGCATTTTATGAAATCCATACTTGATAAACTGCAATATAAATCTATTATGGCTTATATTAAAAATTTAGGAAAACTTTTTGGAAAAATGTACACTTTTCCAACGTGGAAAATAATATTATAATTCTTTATAAAAATTCTTTATAAGAATTGAATACCAAAATTGATTCTAATATATTTCCTTGAAAAATGCATTGTCTATTATTGAAAAATCTTTGAAGTTTCAGAAATTCATCAGGTCATATATATATATATATATATATGAATTAATTAAATTATAAATTATCTAAAGGTGTGTAAGTCTAAGAACAAGCATTATATTACGTTATGATATTATAGTGCATATAATTAAATTCAACACGTAAAAATATATTATCAATGTTCAGTTTTTGAGTTGACGTATTCATTAAAAAAATTCGAATGATAATAAAAAGAAGAGACCGAAGAAAATGTACAATATTAAAATAAATAACCTATTTTGTTATTTTTATGGCAAAGGTTCAGTTGTAACGTCCCATGTTCATAAAGGATATTTATATGTATGGATATACTGTATACAGAATGATGTATGACGGCGTGTATGTGTACAGGCGCAGGTATACGACGATAACCACAATGTAAGCACTTCCGCAACCGCGTTTACGACATCAAACGCGTCCCACTAATCAAACCAACTGACTCCCGAGTCAGCAATCCCAAAACCTACTTATTCTGCACCATCACCAACCTATATTGTAAGACACTTTCGGTGGCGATCGGTGATTGGTTATTACCCTAACGTTGAGATCGTCCGCAAAGCCTTATAAGCCCCGCACTCAGTCCTCATAGTGCCTTTAGCCTTTAGTGAAGTCTCTTTCGACAAGGACAACGAGTGTTGTACTGCTGGACCTGGTGTGTGAATACGAGTGCCGTTTAGTCCTTCGCGTCGTCTATTGAAGCTAACCGGTGGAATTCTTCATACTCTGGACGTGAGTTGGTACAGTACGAGGCTTAAGGATCGTCAACATATCTGGCGTTAGCTTCGGCAGCTTAGTTAAGGAAACTTACTCTCAACACGCTACGGAACTATCCGTGTAGGATAATACTAAACACCGACCAGTCATCGACCTGTGCAATCTACTAGTAGTGTCCGAACGTGATTGTAAGTCGAACCAATATAGAAATAAGTAAATTCGTAACATTAAGAACGAACGAAAGATTAGATTAAAACATCTGTGTAACATCTGTATCAAAGCATTGGGCCTATGTCTAAATAAAGTCATAACAAAGAAGTACCATAAAGAGACAGTTTATTAGAATCATAACCTACTTAATAGTAACAGAAGACTCTCGAGTCAAGGCTAGTTCACCTATACTCAAATAAATAATTATTCGTATATAGAATTACTGCGCGGTTCAGCATACTAAATCCGAACCTTACACAGTAACATAACTTAGAAAATCACTTGAAACTTCAAGTAACATATTACTATTACAAAGCAAGGAAAAACCATAATTTACGTGTTAGATATAGAATAGAAAATAATTTATTTGAGTAGGTAAAAACTTTGTACATATTCGTTCAGATTTGTCCAGCTTCATCTGGCTTTTCACAGTCAATCACGGTTTCATACCTAATAGGTATTTGTCAAAATATATATATTTCTATTCCATCACGTCCTTCAAACACTAGTAAGTTGCTACGCAGAGCCAATTTGAATGGCGATAACGACGAAAGTGTACGGATCTCCCGCGGTAAGGAATTCCACAAGCGAGCCACATACGCTCAAAACGACTTTAGGCCCATGTCGGTCCTCGCTCCCGGGACCATCATGTCTCTAGATGTCCTCCCGGAGGTCCTGCACTGGCTCTCTTTGAAAAGAGATGACTGGGTGGCGAGATACACCGGCTGCCCCATATTACAAGCTTTGTAAATTAGTACCGCCGCGAAGTAGGCACGTCTGCCTTTAACATCAAGCCAGTCCAACGACCTCCTGTGAGGAGTAATGCTCTCAGCCCTCCCAGCACCCGTTACATATCTCACACATGAGTTCTGTAGCTGTTGGAGGTTATTCTGAAGCTCATATACTGACACATCGAGGTTCTCTACCGAGCAATAATTAAGGTGAGATATAGCAAGGGCACCCGCCAGCTGCTTACGCAGTACCTGCAAAGTACTGGATCTAAAAGATCTTAGACCATTCAGCTAATTGTATCAACTTGCGATTCCCATGTTAACTTGGAATCCTCAATTACTCCGAGATTAGCTACTTCGTCAACAAAGGGAATGAAAACACAATTTTGAATCTCAACACCAGGCAAGTTCTAACCTTATAAGTAGTTAATATTATGTTCCGACCCAAAAATTACACCTTAACACTGGCAAAAATTATCATCTTAGTTGAGACGGCGGCCCCACGTGGTAGGTGAGAGGCCACCAACGGATAACTTGCCGATGAGTAAGAGATAAGTTACGGACTAAGTGAGCGATAGTATGTATATGTAATAGCCTACCTAAGCGCAGGTAGAGGGTGTGCGTGCATAAAGCATTGGAGAGAGAAGCATTCACGATCTGGCCTTGGTGTCTAGAACATACTACTCTTGCCAGTGTCGAGTTTCAAGGCATTTTCGGACGCCCAAGCTAGCACTGTCTGGGCCACAGCTGGCATGCGCTCCACACCCTCACCAAGATCCTCTCTCGCGACCTGAGTGTAGGCTTGCAGATCGTCTGCCTTAGCTCGCTCAAATTAAGAAAAAACATCCTATAAGTCATTTATGTATAAGCTGAAAAGAAGAGGCCCTAAAATCGAGCCCTGCGAGACACCATGGTTCGTTGTTAGCCACCCCGACTCGCCATTGCATTTCGTAACCACTTTCTGGTTACGGTTCGTCATAAAAGATTTGACCCACAGAATTACCGATCTAGAGAAACCTATTCTGATCAGCTACGGAGCAGTTTGCAGAGGGTAAATCGTGTCGAAGGTTTTATTACTAAAATAAAACAATAACAAGATGGTCATTAGTCGTTTGTCATTGTCAATTCCGTCCTTATATCCTTAGTCAATTTCAACAGTGCCGTCTAACTCGAATTATATTGTCGAAAACCAGTTTAGAAAAGATCCAGAATCCTCTGCGCTCCCAAATACTCCACAAACTGATCACTCACCAACTTTTCCAAGACCTCCGAAAAAAACACAAGAGAGCTATCTCTCGGAAGTCCGAGACAGTTGACGGAATTACCGTCTTCTTGAGTGGTACCAATTGAGCGCTCTTCCAGGCCGATGGAAAGACCCCGCTTGATAGTAACGAGTTAAACAGTGTTACGAGATGATGGCCAATTATTGGTAACGATTTCACGATTATAATTTGAGGCATACCATCCTCCCCCTTCGCTTGAGACGAGATGTGAGAAACAGCGAGCACGACATCAGCGAAGGTGACCTCTCTGAAAGAGAAGCCATCCTCACCAACTGCACACAGCGTCCCGCAAGCCCGACTCGCACTCAAGATCAGATTTGGAAACTTCAGCAAAATGTTTGTTCAACTCGTCTGGGGAAAAGTCGTGCAGATCGTTCTTGGCTTTAGAGACAAGATCGAGATTGCGAAGCTCATTTCAAACGTTCTTCCTAATAGCAAGGAGCACTACGCTCCTCAGCCTCACAAGCCAGTGACTGGTACTCCGTCCATAAGGCTGAATGTCCCGTTCGTTTGTATCGTCTATTTGTTGCGCCTCGTCTTTCGTAAATGTTCCTGCTATCTGCGTCTACCCAGGAAGGTGACTTCACTTCCTCGGTTTAAACTCTTTCAGTGGAGCGAGTTGGTCAATGACTAAGGTATTTTAGTTCGTGTCAGCTAGACTGCCCGGACCATCTACCGGTGACCAGTCGTAAGCTGCTAAAAGGGTCAGAAGATCATCCGTTTTGATCGATTTCAAATTACTGTATACAAAACCGCTGAGAGCCGCAGATTTCGTGGTTTGAATGTTAGTCTCAACGTTTATAATGTTCTGCCCACTTGGAAAGGTTGCCAATGAGTTACCCGTTTTTAGCACTATATTGTCATCGTCACTAAAGATCACATCAATCCACGTGTGAGAGTTACCCATGAGATGCGTTGCGCCGTGATCGACCAATTTGTGGTTAAGCTCGCAAGCAAACTCACGAAAAAATGTAGCATCCTGTAAGGTCGATAACATGTCAGCATTCAGGTCTCTCATAACAAACCTATACGTAAAATCTGCTGAGTATTTCCGAAGATTATCAGCAAGATAAATGACCGCAACAAACACCGGCGGCGACGTTGCCTGCTGTATGCTACACATTAAATACTCCGGAATGCCTGGTTTTTCCTCAACCGGTGAGGGTGACGAACATAATAAGAAAGCTTTAAAGTAATTCCGAATGTACAGAGCAACCGCTCCTCCACACTTATTACGATCCTGACGCAGAACAGAAAACCCTTCGACCTGAGCAAACACATCGTCAACCTCGTACACGGAGAGCTCGCCGTACTGTAAAATACGGTGTTACTATAGCACTGTTTATAATGGTGTGAGTTTTTAGAAAATCCCGTGCGCATCAACGCTCACATCGATGAACGATCACCGTGATTTCCAGTAAACGCTGTTCAATGTCATTTTCGGTGTCTGAAAGTTAATTTAAGATGTGCGACGTGCTGCCTCCCGGCAACACGCATGCAAATCTTGTGCCTCTAATGCGCTCGATTTATTTATTTTTGTCGAAGGATTCGACGTTATCGCATTAGCCTGGGAGAGCTAGGAAAAAGGAGGGAAAATGTCAACAATAAAAATTGATAGAAATAATACTATATTTTGTCCAACTCCTCCCTATAACGTGGTGGCTAAGCAAACCTCCCACGCGCTACTCGGCCAGGCAGGACCTTCTCTCTTTTGGCTTCTGTCTCACAGACTCGGCGTGAGCAGCCTGTCAACTTCTCTCTGCGCGTTCTCTCTCTCTCACTCTGTCTCGCACAGCACGCCGCACTATGGGAAATAAGAATTCAAATATCAAGGTTAACTTGTTAGTTTTATGAAAAATTTTAGTTTTCTGTTATAAAAATGGTTTTAGACGCTAAAATAAAATATATTATACCGGTATTTAGAAAGATTTCAATGTGCTGCATCAAACTACAAAACTAAAAAAAAATAAAAAACATTTTTTTCTCCTCGAAATTGCACTATTTTAATGCTCAAAATTTCTCTCTCAGATAACTCACAAGGAAGGTATCCAAACCCGACCTCACCGATTTCAATGATTTTACAATATGTTGTAGTACATGTGGAAATAACAGACACGTATTTTTTTTACGGCTCATAAGCGTATTTAGGGGGCAAAACGGCCCCTAAAGTTAACCCCCAAAAAGCGTTTTTTTTAATATCTCGCCTTTCAATAAATATTTTTCAACGAAATAAATTCGATTTTATTTCTTACAACTAGAGCAAGTAATCCATGGTGATTTGAAGAGGAAGGGTGGCACCCCCTATTTTTTAGGGGTCGAAAACATATTTTTTTTTGGCATAATTTAACAATAAAAAAGTTTTAAAAGCCTAAAAAAAATTGGAAACAATTTGAAAACATCCATATTAAAAAAATTAAGTTGACGTCTTTCGGCTTTTTAAAAAATATTACCCCTAACGGGGGTAAACCACCCCTTACACAAAATAATTTTAAGTACGTACTTTAATCCACAAAATTTCGTAGAAAGCTTGTATATAGGGGTTTTCGAGGTTGCTCTTTATGAATCTGTTAACAGATTTTAAAAATTCAAAATGGCGGATCCAATATGGTGGACGAAAATAACAAAAAAATATTTATATAATAAAAAAGATTTTTAACGACTAAAAAAATTCGAGAAAATGTGTTAACATTCATAATAAAACAATAAAGTCTTCTGATTCTTTCATAAATATTACCCCCAAGGGGGTAAACCACCCCTAACACAAAATAATTATAAGCATATATGGAAGTACATACACGGAGTGTTAAAAATGGCTTTTTCGCAAAATATGTATGATAAAATGATCTAGACTCACATAAATTGATACTCGTCCGACACTTGTTAATAAATATTTATTGCATAAGTTATTTGAAATAATTATTTATGATAAATATCATAATAATCTCCGTGATAAAAGCATTTAGTTGAATTTTTCCAATGCATGTATGGAATGCATATCTTTTTACAAATGTTATAATTACAGCCATTTCTTATTATAAGTATACAACCTTTATTCTAATTTTCCATTTTTTTATGGTATAAAATGTTTACAATAGTGATAATCTTCGAAAAAGTGTTTAAAACATAATGATTTTTTACACCAAGCACAACGCTTAATAGCAACATTGGTGCATCCCTCTATATCGCAGTGTGAATTGCAAGAATCTCCAAAACTATAATCAACAGGATTGTCGAATTCTTCTGGTTTTTCATCGATGTAACCACTTCTAAACCAAGAATATTTAAAAAGATTAATATATCTTGGTGAGGAAAGTTGATTATGCACTAGAGATTGTAATTTAATAATGTTATTCCTTTGATGTAATTTCAAATCATAATCCATTAAAATTACATTATCCGAAAATTGACGAACAAAATTATTCCAGATACGGAATCCATATACATCAAGTGGTTGGATATTCCCTGTTGTTCCGGTCGGTATTTTTTTTACATTAACAATTTTATTGTCTGGCATCGTTTCTTCTATAAATGTATCACAGTGGCCACTCCAGGCCTCATATTTTTTATATGTGGGGTATATTGATACCGCATATATAAAAAATATATCCATTAGACTGACAAACAAAAATTCGGTATATTGCTTAGATGCATTTATTCAAAAATAAATAAAAAGTAACAAAATAAAAAGTATTTTTTCAACAGGGGCAAGAAAAAGGCCCTTGTTTGTGCATGAGGAACGAATGGAAAATCGAATTGTCCTCCCACTAACCAAAAGTTCAAGCTTAATAAAATTTTTGTCGTTTTAATAATTTTCAAAAGATTTTTAAATTTTTCAAAATTTTGGAAATTTATTATAAGTTTTAAAAGTTATATTCTCTTTCTCAGAGTTCTCAATTTCCCATTACTTTTTCATACACGAAAAACGGGCCTATTTTTCTTGCCCTAGTTAAAAAAGCACAGTGTGGAACAAGGGTAGAGTGGCTTTTTCTGGCGAGGGTGATGTTTTGAACACGAGTGGGAGTCGAGGGCGCCGTATGTGCCCGAGACGGACACGAGTTGCACAATTTTACAACATGACGCGATCGAAATGTATACTACAGCAAAAATATCATTAACATTTTATTCACTATTTTATGAGGTTTTCAAAGCGTCCGATAAAAAAAGGACATTTTTAAAACGCAGTTTTTCCATAAAAAACTAAGACTGAATTAAGATTTTTCAATTTTTTAGAATAAGTTGCGAATACGATGATAGACATATATATATATATATATATATATATATATATATATATATATATATATATATATATATATATATATATATATATATATACAATACCATATACCATATACTGTGCGTGCATCCACACTGAGTTATCGGAGAGAGAAATTTTGAGCATTAAAATAGTGCAATTTTGAGGAGCGAAACAATTTTTTTATTTGTTTTTAGTTCGGTAGTTTGAATTATCACATTGAAATCTCTCTCTAAATACCGGTATAATATATTTTATTTTAGCGTCTAAAACCATTTTTATAACAGAAAATTAAAATTTTTCATAAAACTAACAAGTTAACCTTGATATTTGAAGGTCAACAAACGAGCTTGAACTCATCACTTTAATTTTCCCATATAGCATATTACATGAACTATTTTACTTGAAAGTTTCATGACTCTACAGCGATTCGATCAAGAGTTATACGATTTTAGGACAAAATTCTTACTTATTTCCCATAGTGCGCCGCCGACCTAGCGCAGAGCTTGATAGCTCGCTGTCGCCAGCTGCACTCACATACACGCGCGCGCTCTCTCTCCACAGCACAGCACAGCGCTCGGTCTAAGCACGACCTGACGTACCGCGCGCACTCACTCTCTCTCTCTCTCTCTCTCTCTCTCTCTCTCTCTCTCTCTCTCTCTTCTGGGTGGTGGTCCTGGAGGTCGTTAGCGACTCGCTCGCCAATGGAATCAAGGCTTCGTCCAGGTAGTGGCGGCGCTTCGTTTCGTCGACGTTAAGTCAACGAGATCAGCACAAGAACTGACCAAAATCGCGCGCTCTCGCGAGCTACCACGTGACATGCTCAAGTCGATCTCGCGGGCCTGCTCATATAAGAACTGTGATAATTGCCTAGCGGACCACGCGGGCCGTTGAGCCTCCCGTTCCAGCGAGCTGATAGGCTGAACTCGCGAAAGGCTGGCTCTGGCTACGCGCGCTATCCCGTACCCGAAACTCTCCTCGCTTCACCGATTTCTTGGAAATCGCGCGGCAAGCAACAACAGCGAGCCAGCCCGGCGCCGCTTCGCGGAAAGTCGTCTGGCTCTCTCTTTGTACAGGCATGCTCTGGCTCGCCGAGTCGGTTAGAAATTTCCCGATACGGCTGCGACTCACAGCGTCGCTATCCCCCCCCCCCCTTAACCTTGCTATCCAGGCTGAGGAAATTCCCTGGATTATTTTGGTCTCAGGAATTTAAAAACCGCTCACCTCTACCGTGTTGGTTTTGGGTTCGAGCTGGGCACGGACGTCATCCTCTAGATTCCCACTCGCCCCGGGGTCGCGCAATTGACGACGCAACCCCGTTTTCTCCTCCTCTGGCCTGGCTGTTCTCTGGCTCTCCTCCGTTCGCAACTCCAGCTCACTATCAAGGCTCGGCAGACACCCCCTCCAGGCGTCGCAGGATCTGCAGGATCTGCTCCACTGGCCGAAGCCGTTGGGCATCTCCCGCTTCCTGCCGCTCCTCCACACGTTCTGCCTTTACCCTCGCTCTTCTTCTGTCCTCGCTTGCGGTGCTCACCGCTACCACGGTGGCTTCCCTCCTCTCTCTTTGAGGACTTGTCATCCTTGCCGTGTTGCTTTGCCAATTTTGCTCTCTAGAAGCAGCCGCACAAAGCGGACAGCCGGACATGAGGACCCCGTACCTTCAACAATTGTATCAGAAGTCACGGGTCATTTCGCGAGGGTACTCATGAAGGCCATGGCCGAACTGCCAACAGTTGAAGTAACTGCAGGGTGCGGGATCTACCGACGGATCGGTCGGGATCGGGGACAATCCACCGAACCACATGCCCCTGTGCTTTACAGAGAGAGTCCTGCGATTGGCGAATCTGCTCCGAACCCTAACACACACGTCCTGGGCTTGCTGTTCTATGCGACGCGACTTGTCGGGCAACTCCCTGGGTCGATGTTGCAGCTCGCGGCCCCCCTCTCTCTCTCTCTGTCTCTCTCTCTCTCTCTCCGTAAGTACAATCAACTGTCATACACTGCACGTCTCTGTTTTTGTACTGCTTTCTGCCGCTTTTTGCCTTCGGGCATTTTCATTTGCAGTTTGTTGCACGCTCCTTAATGCAACCTTCAAGCTGATGTAAAATTCACTGGAGGCTGCATTAGCTTTTACCACTATTCTGCACCTCAAATTTCATCACTGCAACATAACCTGCAAATCTCCTGGCGCCGTTTTTCTCTGCTTGGCTTGATTTCTATCTCTTCGGATATACACATGGTGACACCTCTTGAGTCGACGGAACAACAGCTCCAGCTCCATCAAACACAGGTCGGTACGCTCCACTCTACTTACTCTCCACTACCACCATCTGGAGACGAGTCCTACAAGCTCTTTTACCTGCTCTACCTTATCTCTTACTTTATCAACTGCCAGTAAGTTGCCGGTAAAAATGAGCAATAGCGTGGAGAAGCTCACAGAGCAATATCAAACCATCTGCCATACCTGTGATAAAGCCATCCAGACAAAAGACCCTAAAAAATGCGAAATATGCAATTTCTACTTCCACACAAGGTGCATTTCCTTTCGGTCTGTGATGGTGAGAGCTGTTGCAACGTTTGCGTGCTCAGCCTGTGCTGAAGCACAAATAAGAAGGAGACTTGAGTCTTCTCTCAATGGCAGTAGCACAACATCTAAGGGCGCCAAGAAGAAGACTCAGTCTGCACCACCTTCCACTAATCCCTCGCGCAGTCAATCGCCGATGCGCAATATAGAGTCATCGTCATCGACATCGACAATGGAGTCCACCCTCCAAAACATCTTTGCGGCTCTGAGGGAGATTAGTGCCAAGCAGGATAGCGCAGCGGAGGCTCAGAGACTCCTAACGGAGAGGATCTCTGGGCTTGAAGCGAGGTTAGGCCCCCTCAAACAGCGCCTGCAAGCCCTCGATGTACTGCCTCAGCTCCAAACTCGCATGACAGATGCTGAGTCAACCATCACCGAGCTGAAGGCAGAGTTACAACATCTTACATCAGGGCACGCCTCCCTGCTCGCAGCGAATAGCAGCAACATCTCTCCAGCCGCTGATCCCCTCGAGATCACAAATCTACGAAGGGAACTAGCGGCCATCAAGAATCGCCAGGAGCAGAGCAACAACACCGCGGTGGTCATCACAGGACTGAGCTACACCAAAGAGAGCTCACTCAACCTCCTGGCTTTTACAGTGCTTTCTGCCCTTGATCCCGCCCTCATTAAGAGGGATATCGTCGCCACCAGGATCATGGGAAGACTTAACGCTGTCAACAACACCTCGACAGCTGACAGCAGACTTCCACCTATCGCTGTCACACTGTCTTCCCATGCCCTTGTACTCTCCACCTTGGCGGCGAAAATAAAGAAGGGCAAGCTCCACACATCAGAGCTTAATGCCAATCTACTGGAGGAAGCCAAAGCCTTAGCCCCAGACCATCAGGGTCTCATTAACATCAATGAGCTGCTTCCCCCAGAGATACATAAACTTCGTGTTAGGGCCAGGCTGGAGGCCAGGAGGAGACAAGGGTGCAGATCCTATGTGAGAGACGGGAGAATCTTCATCCGCACTGCTGAAGATAAGGAGCGAGCTACCATCATCACCAGCGATGAAGAACTGTCTAATTTTTTAGCCAGGAGACCCCTTATCAACAGCAGCAGCAACTAAAAACGACACATCTCATTCCACCTACACCACCATCATCTTCATTGTCGCTCACCTCATCTTCATCCGTTTCCAAGGCAACTCTGTCCGACGGTCTAAGGGTCTGCCATTTCAATGCAAACTCCCTAACGTGTCACATTGAGGCGGTAAGGCTCTTTTTGTCCACTCGTCCCCTTTATCACGTGATAGCTGTAACTGAGACCTGGCTGGACGACAAGGTACAAACAATACCTCTACTCGACAACTACATACTTCTCAGACGGGACCGAAACAGAAACGGTGGAGGTGTGGCCCTCTACATACATCTATCACTAACGGCTACTGTTCTGACATCATCTGACGGTGACTGGTTGGGTAAGCCAGGGAAGCCAGAGTATCTCTTCTGCGAGATCTCCGCAAAAGAGGTCTCCCCTATCATTGTGGGAGTTGTGTATCGTCCACCCCATGCACCATTCATTCAAGGTAATGATTTCATTGAAAAGCTCACGACACACATGCACAATTACTCCACAAAGATAATTATGGGGGATTTCAATGCGGACCAACTCTCTAGATCTGAAGATGCCAAATTCATCAAGGCCTCCGTAGAGGAGAACTCTCTTCAGTCGGTTCCTTATGGTGCAACACATCATAAACAGGAATCTGACACCTGGGTTGACCTCTGCTTAATAGACGAGCAGGATCGCCTGCTGTCGCACTGGAAAACTGACACACCTTTCATAAACGGACATGACCTGATCACGGCCACTCTAGACGTACAGATACCACGCTACGACCCGAAAACTTTTACATACAGAAACTACAGAGCAATCTGTGCCGAGAGACTTAAGGCCTACCTCGGTGCATGTGACTGGTCATCGCTCGCCACCTCATCACTCGACGATTGCATCAACACCCTCAACACCAACCTGACTAACGCCATTACTCATCTCGCTCCATTACGGACAGTGACACCCGGACCGAAGCGTCACCCGTGGTTTACCACGGCTCTTCGTGACCTCTTGAAAGAACGGAACAGACTCTACAGACGGTTTCGCAGGTCACGTCTCCCGCAAGACCTGTATTTTTACAGGATAGCGAGGGATGAAGCTCATAGGCAGGTCGAGGACGCCAGGCTGAACTACTATCACACACGCCTGTCCTCCTTGACCGATGCCGGTGAGATCTGGAGAGAACTTGAGAGACTTGGAATCACCACCTCCAAAGTAAAACCTCCCTCTCGTTTCTCCAGTGAAGACCTCAACGCATATTTCAGCAGCATTTCCAACGACCGACAGGCCCCCAATGTGGAGGAATACATGCAGACCCTGGAGAGTCTGAACATCCCCGAACACTTCTATTTCAGAGAGATAACGGAATCGGACGTCTTATCTGCAGTGATGCACTTTGACTCCCAGGCCAGGGGTAGTGACGGCATCCCACAGGTTGTCATTCTCAAAGCACTGCCGGTACTCGCTCCATTCTTATGTCATATTTTCAACCTTTCTTTGAGCGAGTCAAGTTTCCCCTCCGACTGGAAAAAGTCACTGGTGCATGCACTGAGTAAAGTCAGCTCGCCAACAGCCTTAACTGACTATCGTCCGATCTCTCTTCTTTGTTTCCTGTCCAAGGCGCTGGAGTGGCTAGTGCACAGACAAACCTCGGAGTATCTTGAGACAAGACTTTTCCTCGACAACTTACAAACTGGTTTTCGCACTGGCCACAGCACACAGTCCGGCTTAATTAAGCTGACTGATGATGTCAGGCTTGGAATAAACAGAAAGAAAGTAACACTTCTACTTCTTTTTGACTTTAGTAAGGCGTTTGACACAGTGTGTCACGCCAGACTACTCAAAAAGCTAACCTTCTTCGGCTTTTCTAAGCAGGTTATCCGCTGGTTTGCCTCATATCTCACAGGCAGAAAGCAGGCCGTCATTGGTGACAATGACGAACTCTCCACATTTCTACCGCTAAATACGGGAGTACCACAGGGGTCCGTACTGGGACCACTATTATTGGCATTGTACATCAATGACATCGGCCTCTGCTTGGACTCGGACGTATCTCATCTCATCTACGCGGATGACCTGCAAATTTACAGCCAATGCCACCTAGAGGAGCTCGATTCCTATTCCGAGAGGATGAGTGCTAATGCCGAAAGGATAATGGGCTGGGCTGCGCAAAATCATCTCAAACTGAACGTACTCAAAACTCAGGCGATCGTCCTGGGCTCCTCCTATTATATAAACGCTCTTCCTTCCACCGCTAACACCTACATTAAAATAGGAGAGGCCCAGGTTGAATATCGGTCGACAGTGCGTAGCCTGGGGCTAGTGCTTGATTCTAAACTCACCTGGAAAGAGCACCTTACACAACTGTGTAAACGTGCACACTCTCTCATGTACAGACTGTATTTTTTTAGAAAGAGCACTGGTTTCGAGCTTCGCAAGCATCTTGTGCAGGCTTTTCTTTTCCCCATCATCGACTACTGTTCATTGGTATACTGTGACCTCTCACAAGAACTTGACACCAAACTACAGAGACTGGTGAACACAGGAATACGTTACATCTATGGTATAAGGAGGGACGAGCACATCGCCCCCTACAGGCGTGAGTTGCAATGGCTCACCACCGCCGGACGTAGGAAGTACTTTACGGCCTGTTTTCTAAGAAAACTATTCAATACTGCTACTCCATCCTACATCTTGGCCTTTTTTGACTTCCACGTTGCACTCCGCCCAGTGAGGGGCGAGGTGACTCCCCTGGACATTCCCGTTTTCGCCACAGAGGCGCTGAGGAATTCATTCCACGTAAGCGCCTCATATCTCTGGAACTCATTACCAGCTCATCTCCGTAACATTGAATCAATACCTCTTTTCAAACGTCGGATCAGGCAACACTACCTCAATCTAGAGAGAATCTAAATAGCCGTCACGAATCCATCTTACACAATATTTCTCACCCCATGTACAATCATGCATACCACACTCATTCCAAGCATTTCGTCTCACACCATCACTCATACATGCATCCTCATTTTTCATTTTAACTTCTAATTTTAAGCTATATTTATCTGTAAAAATATTATTGTAAATACCTCTATATTATATATCTCTACTCTTTTTTTTTTGTATAACATAATGTACAGACAATAAATCTAATCTAATCTAATCTAATCTCTCTCTCTCTCTCTCTCTCTCTCTCTCTCCCGCTGAAGGCCTGGTTGTGCTGACGCAGTGGTGCGTCAGCACAACCAGCGGCGGCGGCGGCTGGTTTGTTTTGACTCGCCACTGTGGGGGGGATTACTACTGGTCCAAGAGGAGGCGCCAGAGGTCTGGCAACAGAGGATAAGCTCGCAGGGAGTGCGGACGACCAAGCGAAGCTGCATCATTTGTGGCCACGAGAGGGTCAACCGAGAGTCGGCGCGGGGAGCCGAAGCGCGGGAAGGCCGGTAGAGATCTCGTAATTTGAGGAAAATTCGAGACAGTTAACTTTTGACCGCACTCGCGAGCAGTAGTGAAGACGCGCGCCAAAAGTTATAGAGATTACAGCAGCAGCAAAGACAGCAGCCCTAGCAGCAACAGCAGCATCGTGAGCAGCAAGAGCAGCGACGAGTGCAGCAACAGCAACAACGGCAGCAACCGCAGCAACCAGAGCTACCACGGCACAGCGACACGGCTAGGTCGAGCAGGAGACTCCCTGGCCAGAGTACAAGGAGTATCGACGCGATAAGATAAAGTAGGAAGTAATCTCTATTTTATTTAGGCGCGATCGACTGGCGAGGCATTTGGCCCCAGTCGTTGTTCCGGTATATTTTGTGGCCTTCTCGCGACGCGAATACGCGCAACACGAACGCCGGATTGCTTAACTGAATAAACGCCTTTTTATTAGAATCGGTAGCGTGTTCATTTGATTGTCGTCCCGATCCCTCTTCCTATTCAAACCGCCGAATACCGCCGCCTCCGCGGGCACTACACAGGAGTGTAGTGCATACTGAGCACAGGGGCATCGTCGCAGGTAGGCGACCACACGAGCGAGTACAGCATCTCGCAAAAGCAAAGTGCAGGAGGACTTTGCATTTGTACGGGGTACATAGGCAGTTAGCCGCCTAGAAACCACCCCGTTACAATATATATATATGTTTATCTTATTGTTAAATAGAAACATTATAAGATATATATATATATATATATATATATATATATATATATTTTATTTAATTAATAAAATAATTTATTTCACTTTTACAGTTAATGTAAATATAGATATGTTTCGGCAATTACCACTAAATTCAGATCCATCAATATCTCTCCAACAAGCTTCTAAAATTAAAAAAATGAAAATGTTAACAATGGAGATTGGGAATTTACTGAATTTATAAAACTCTTAAATGGAAGATACTGAATAAAAAAGGGATTCGTTGAGTGAGACTGATGAATTTTTCAATGATTAAGTTATAGTAACTAAAGAAAATATCCATTTATTGTAAATAATATATTAAATTGTATAATATGAAGTTTTATTATATTTTATTATAATTATTACACACCCGGTACAAATATTCTGTCCTATTGTAACGAGATGGAATTTATCTTCGCTTGCACTCTATGAAATACAAGGCGGATAACGTTTCCCACGTTGGCGACAAAGTTTTCTCGTTCACGGGAATTATAAGGCTAAAATTAATTTTAATCGGTGTTAAAATCCGCCAAGTTACAAAGCATGAGGGTGCGAGAACAAGTCACGATATGCGCGTGCGCATAAGAAGGCCGATATGGGGCCGCTGCACCATTGCGCGTAGCTGGGATTGAATACACCAGCTAAAATTATACCGCTCGCTTACTTACTTGGTTGTGGTTCAGTCGCACCCCAAGTCGAGCTAACGTATGCACACAAACACACGTAGAAGGTTCGTTCAGAGACGGAGATGATGGCTGGGGATGGTAGTATGTGTGCCGAGCTATCCGCCGTGCTCACAAGTTCTCTCTCTCTCACTATAAAATACTCGGGTCGTTTGCGGTATTCTTACGGTATAAGCCGGAGAGTATCTGTCACGTCCGTCGGACTACGAAAGCGAGCAAGGCCCCATTTCCTGCCTTGTGCTTACGTAACGCTACTCTAAGACGCGCGAATCTTCTTTATTTGGCACCTTGTGACACTTTATGTAAAAGACATTCTTTAATTTTACCATTATTTTTGTAAAAAAACTGTTTAGATAATATGTTGTAAGCGTTTAAAACAAATAAAAATCGTTTTCAATTAAAAATTAGGTAATAGTTCTCTTTGTTAACTATAATTTGCATTGTTTGCATTTGTTATATTATTTGGAAGTTAAGAAAGCGGAAAATGTATACTAACTCTTTTTAAAAATTTATCGTTGCGTATGGTCATACTTTGCAACAATGGCATGTATCTATAAAAATTAGTGGCTCACCAAGGGAAACGGATTTAAAAAATACAGTGTGTATTAAACATTATTACCGTTTGAAGGTAACAAAAGTTTCGCGATGTAAAGGCCAGTGTACTCGTTCTGTTTTTACGGACTAGTTAAACTTGCAAACAGAACTTTCCCTGTGCGAGTGAAAAGCCATGAAGAAAAGTGTATGTAGTACAGTAAACGTAATTTTCTGGTTGATATTCTGCTAATCACGGCACCAGTCTACTACAAAAATTTGATATTTGCAAAAACTGCGAAATCGTTAAGTTTAAAGTATTCTTCGGGCGGCGTTCCTGTAGTTAATTTTTTATTGGTATAGCATGTTTTTACTTGTAAGTCAATACTATAGTAATTTTCAGAGTTTTTTGTCGCATTAAAAATATAAATCCATATATTTTCTGATACAATATACTTACCAGATGGTAGTAAAACAGTTGCAATGCATGAAACACCAGCAATAACCATACAAATACACAGTGGCCACCTGCGACCCCAACGATCCATTACAAACCAACATGCTAAGTAACTAGGTATTTCAGCAAGTGATGAAAAAAAGAAACTTAAATGTTCCTCACTGCCTAATGCTGGGCCATAATAAGACAATCCAACATAAACCATATTATTCGCAAACCTAAAAACATCATAAAATTGAAAAGACAATCATTATTACTCATACTACTTATAATTTTATTATCTATTATTACCGCTACAGCCTTCTGGCCCAGCTGGCGGGGACCTCCAACCACCTCTGTGTGGAAGTAATGCCTGATCATATTTACTCACTGTTTACCTCACTGTATCCTATATCTATGTTTATTCCACCTTGAGAGATTTCAAGGTAGAAAAAACAAATATGGTCCTCAAGTGAGGACCATATTTTCAGACACACCTTGCTGGTTAAGCCAGAACTCTTTGTCCCTGAGGGAGTGTCGGGTCCGTCTCTGATTGTAGTTTTCCACGGAGTTGGTCCCGTATTAGACCAACTTCACACCGGTAAGGCCAGCGCTCCTTGCCTAATGAATCGGATTGGCTACCTTAATTCCTGTCTTATCTACGGTCCCCACCACTGTTTCGCATTCGCCCAGACTTGTGCCTGTGAGGCTGAGAAAGCCTGTAATTGCACTGAAAGAAATTTCAAGGAAAAACCTGCCTCAAAACAACCGTTGTATTGGGTATATATCCCATTGAAATTAACTCAAAATAAATCCGAGTGACTTCACCGAGAATCGAACTCACAATCGCTCGAGTAAACGTGTTTTGGACAATTAAAGCGTGCGCCTTATTGTTAGTCAACTGAGCCACGGACGGTCTAATACACATATACTACTAGCATATTCAAAATCTTAATTATAAAGAAAACTTCGTGATAGTAAAACAAACATTAGATGATCTAACTACTCACTAACACTCGCTTGCTGAACTCAAAATCAAAAAATAAAATTTAAATATTTGTAAGAGCTATAACATTGGAAAAGCTCAACTTTTAAAATAAATCCCAACTAATTATCATTGATTAAACCAGAAGCCAGAAAAAGTCAACCTTCTTAGTATGTTATATAACAAATGTATATTCTAAAAATTTAATGGTTAAATTTATGTCAAACATTTCAATGAAAACGGAGTTTAACACAGCGATTAAACAAATAAGTGACAGATAGGAAAACTGAAAATTAACCAACTTGATCGTCACCTGCGCATGAATGCCATGCGAATGTCCTGCTACATATGGTACGAGAGATTCCGACCGAGGATGCGAATTCTTTAAAGCGAATAAAACACTAATGAGTGCACAATCATAATTGTGGCACGTACAATTTTAATATTGAAAATCCATGCTGTGATTATTGAAGTTCTGAAATGCGTAAGCTAGTTGAAGTTAAAGACACAAAGACCACGGTATAAAGAGTAAAGAATCAAGTCTGGCTTATATCCTGCAAAAAAAGACAAAAAAACATTTATTTGATTTATTTTGCTTCCTCCTAGAGGAAGCTTTATAATAGTAAGATACTTATAATAGTGAAATTTTCAGTTCTTTTAATACTTCTAGAAAATATGTTTCGGTGTGTTAGAAGTTCGTATCAAGTGCTTTTAGAAAATGTCCGTAGGAACGTATCTGTGAATGTCTGTACGTATGCAGTAATATCTCTGGAACTATTCAGGCGATGTTATCGAAATTTGGCATGAAGTTTTGTTGTTTGAAAATTGATAGTATTAGGAAGTTATGAGGTCTATTTGTCATATAAATATTAATTCATTTCCTTAAGTATATCCGAAAAAAATTTTAAATTTGGAATAAATGTTCTTTATGTAAACTTTAAAATATCAGTTCAGTACGATAACTAATAATCCTCTATTAAATTAAAGTTGAATAACTACAATTTCTCCGTTTCTTTAGACAAAATTATCTTCATTTTTAATTCAAGCTTATCTTTTGATTCTGAATTCGGGAAATGGACAGTTTTAATAAATAAAATATTGTTTTAAGAGGACAAGCCTGGGTTAACCATGTAAAAGAATATTCGTCCAACTAAAATTTAATCTTTTAATGTACTTCTTCATATATAATAGTCCATGTATTAAAATATTAACATAATATTCTATTCGTAGATAAGGTATAGGCGTACTAGAACACATGGATCCGGGAACACCCCCTCCCTTCTTAAAGTGTTCCAGTACCCGTACTTATGGTTAACAAGAATATTTTGCTGTCTGATCTTACAAAGACTTACCCATATATATATATATATATATATTTATTTATTTTTTTACTTATTTAAACCAGTAACAAGTCTAGTATAAGTAGACTCCCTATAGAGGCAACTTTATTGCCTGTAGATAGGTCTGATTGATATAAGCGGGCCTGATGGGAGGAGGTGAAGGCGCTCGATGGCGCGGGGAAGTCGGCTGAGGGCCGGTTGGACCCGCTTAATCCTTCCTGCTCCTTGGCAGGGAAAGGGGTAGGCGAAGCGAAGTGATCCCTTCCTGCCGGTTCGATGATCAGGGAGCGCCCGTTGAGGCGCCCTTGATGAGTCCTTCCTCGGCTGCTGCTGTGCTCGTTTCTGGTTGGGCAGTAAGCGCCCGCTGAGGCGCGCTCGGTGCAGTCGCTGCTGGACTGAATCCCTCGACGGTGCTTCCAGTTGCCTAGAGAGCGGACACGGCTCGGACCTCTCTAGGTCGGGTCTGTGGGAGAGCCTGGGCGAGGAAGGGTCGCCCAACCCGGTGAGAACTCACCACAGCTAATGGGGCAAAGGGAAAAGAGAAATTTATCTTTCTTTTATCACGGGCCAGCCCCAATGAAGGAACCGACCACACAAAAATGACTAGAGGATGCGAAGCGCCTTAGTCGTCGAGCGTCAGGTCGACTTGCTCCTCAGCCGCTGGCTTCAGAGCCGTCTTCCGTACCGCTAGGAGGAGGGAAGGAGGAGTGGGCTTCGCCGCTCTCTTGGCTCCGATCTTCCGCGAGATGATCTCGAGCCGGGGTGGGGACGGCTTCAGGAGGTCCCGGAGATCCGGCGAGGGCTGGCGGCTCGGGAGGTCGATCAGCTTTAGATGCTCTGGTCACTCTGCGCAGAGCGCTCCGTCATCCAGCGAAGGCGAATCCGCAGCGTCGGTGAGAGCGAGCGGTGAAGTCTGCTGGTCGTTGGTCTGGATGCTGCTGTCTAGGTGAGATCGCTCAGTCTGGTGATCCGTCGGTTGGCTGTGGCCAGGTAGCCGTGAAGAAGTTCCAGTTTGGCTCGGTAAGCCGCTCTCTCGCTCTCTCTCATGGAAGTGGGAGTGGAGGAGGGGGAGTTGAAAAGAAAAGGTTAAATAATTACAGCAGTAATTATTCAGAACAAAAAACGGTTTATTCCTTAATTGACTAGTACTTGCACTCACCTAGGCTCGGCTTTCTTAGGTCTAAGGACCGTTGGAGGAGGGGTGAGAATGCTTGGGCCGTCTCGACTGGCCTCCTTATGTGCCCCTCGCGGTGCTGCTTTGCTAGTGGGCAGCGCGCCGGAGGATCGTAGCCGCCTAGTGTCGGCGCGGTGTTCGGGGCTAGAGAGGATGCCGGCGCGTGACGGGTTGCGCGCGTTTAAAGGGTTTGTCGCGAGAGAGCCTGTGGGTGGGTTATTACATGATTGATAACGAAGTCAACAAGATATTAGCAGTACGCAGTAAAGTTACTCTTCGTGTGTAGCTTTACTTTTACAATATTTTCATATATCTAAAATAATACTAAGATGTATATTACATATTTATGTATCACAATTAAAACAGAAATGTGCCCATAGATGCATCGTTAAAAATGGTTTCGATTCATGCTAATCCAATTTTTTAACTTAGATTTAACAGCACTATCACTACAGACTAGATTTTTGAAATCGTTTGGCACCATATTGAACACATTTATCACGGTAACATAGCTGCTTTTCTTAAAAATAGATTTGTTATATCTAGGCAAAGGTACAACCTTATTTCTCGTTACACTAGCCGAGGCATCATACTTCACACTTAGAATTCTATAGTGATATACCATAGAATTATACGGAAATAACTGCTCAAGATTTAAAGGATAACCGCGTGGAATAAAAGATTTCCCAGTAATAACTTTCAAAATTCTATCTTGTATTCTCTGAAGTAAATTTCTATTATTTTTATATGCACCTCCCCAGGATATTATGCCATAGATGATATAGCTATGAAAAAGTGCATAATAAATAGTCAATAGAGTTTTCTGATCCATTATTTTAGCCAGTTTATGTGTAGATCCCATCTCATGTTAAAATAAAAAATGATACCTAACTATTTTTAACTATTCACTCTTTCAATTTGTTGATCAATAATTCTAACGTCCAATGATATGGGAACACTGTCCACATAATTACCAAATGTAATATACACAGTCTTATCGACATTTAATGAAAGTTTATTTAAGGCTAGCCATGTAGCCACCTTACTCAGTAATGCATTCATTTTTACTTGAGCAGTCATCCACGAATCATCCGTAGCGAGCAGAACAATGTCATCGGCATACGATATAATACTATCAGTAGGCATAGAAATCCTGTGGAACCCCTATGACACAACGCAATTATCGCTAGTAACTCCAGTTATTTTAAGCTTTTGCCTTCGATTCGTTAGAGAGCTGACTAGCAATCCGTATCCATTCCCTCTCATATCATATCTATTTATATATATATTGTAACGGTGGACCATCGTATGGTAACGCTGGATTTTTTGTCCACTTGCGTTACCGATAAAATCCTCCGTCTCCTACTACCGCTTCAATACATACGAGGCGGCGGGTCGCCTCGGCCCTGGGCGCCAGACACCGGAGTGCCAGGGATCCCGCAAACCCCTTACCTTGAGACGCCGCCTCGTGTCGAAACATCACTTCGTCCACCTGCTCGGCTAGCCAGTGTACGAATTAATCCACAGAGAAAATGAGATAATCACACAAGGTCGTGGGTATCAGTACGGAATGAATGAGCAATGTTAACTTTGACTATCTCTGTATTTCAATCAATAATCTTTCTTCGTTATTTATTTACAATCTGGCGATCTCCAATCGCGCGCCTTACTAAACTGCGACATTCCAGTCGATCACACACATACTCACTCGGTGACTCGCATGTCACCACGCCGAGGTTCGAGCGAGGAAATACCGACGCACGCCCTGAGCGCGTATCCGGTCGTCTCGAAATCCTGCTCACTGATCCGGCGCCGAACTCGCTCGTGCCTGCCGGTGTAACCTCCTAGCCGCGGCGTGTTCGTCGACACGCCGCCGGACGGCTTACCCGACGCGGACGGTGGAGCTGCCTTGCCCTTCCGATCGTCTACCGGCCAAGTCCCCAGGCGTACCCGCCGTTGCCGTGCCGGTGACTTCGCCCGAACTTCGACGCGAACATTCACTCACTTCATACTACTATGTTTAACTTAATGGGATCGCTGTCCCAACTACCATATACTTATTTTACAATCGGTTGTTAATTTAATCTAATACTAAATCTTAATCTAACGCGCGGGATAGAACTAGTGATAGTCGTGTCCTTTTGTCGTCGTGTAGGTCATTGTGTTGCATACGAGAGCGTGGACGATAGCTTGTCAGTGTAGCTGTGGTCTTTGTCTTTATCGTGAAAGCGTCAGCGTAATAACGATAGTTAGTGTAACGATAGCGTCAGTGTGATAACGATAGCCATAGTATAGACAATAGCGTCAGTGTAATAATTGTAGTCATAGTGTAAACGATAGCGTCAGTACAATAATTGTAGTCATAGTGTAAACGATAGCGTCAGTACAATAATTGTAGTCATAGGGTAAACGATAGCGTCAGTATAATAATTGTCATGTCAGTCATGTGTACAGTAGTTACAGTATGCGGTAATCAGTAGAAGCGTAATGTTCGCTTAATACGCCGAACGACTCAGCGCTGTTAAGTCGACGAAGCATGCTATAGCCGCACTCCTGCCGCCATGTTGGCCACGTGGCGTGTTAAAAATCGCGAGTACGCGCTACTCCGCAATCGGCACACTAATTCCCGTAAGCATCACTTAATACAATATCCACTCTACTCACGGTTACGCAGCAGTCCGTCGCACAACACTCCTTTATTATAACATTTCAGGTCTGGTCCCTGCAGTTGAATATCTGCGCGCCCCTCTGGAACCAATGATCCAAGAAGCTTAGAAAATAGCTTCCGTTCGGGGCGTCGTCTATCTCCCTCTCCAGGGTCTTCAGGACCTCCTGGCTTTGCTCCTGACTGAGGTGCACTTCGGGGTACGTTACTTCGGAACAACGGCCTCCTTTAGGTCGGTAGCCACCGCCCTGCTGTAACTCCTCGGCGCATCCGCAGCTTGTCTCATAATAACGCTCGGGGTAGAGCTTTCGGAAAGTTGCCTTTTGCTGGCCTCCGAGGGAGTCCCTGGTAGAGGTATCTCCCCTCGAAAACCCGGGAAGTGCCCATTATGAGTTTATATATATATTAAAATTTGCCATTGAAATGAGAGACCTCCAGAAGCTGATCAGAACTAAGATCTATGTCCCAGGGGTGTACACCGCCGAGGTGATAGTGAAGAGACTGAGGAGGCAGAACGCCACATTGACAATAGACTCCTGGGTGGTCACCGAAACCAATAAGGTGACGCTGGGTCCAGAGAGCAACAGAAAGGAGGGGTCTGTGCACAGAGTACTCTTGGAGGGGTCGGAACTTAAGGCGCTGAAGGCCCTCGACTTCCGACCTTTCTGTGGGGGCGGAAGAGCGTAGGAGGGCACATAGCAGGGCACTCGACAGGGTACAGAGACTACTTATGGGAGGTATCACAGGGTCCATGCGGACCACACCCACGGCCGCCATGGAACTACTGTTAGATCTTTCCCCACTAGACATAGTAGTTAGAGCGCACGCCTGTAAGACTCGATGCATAATCGCAGGCAGCTCAGCAGACACGCGCTATGAGGATGAAGGACTACGAGGTAGTATACTACCGTTAATAAGAGACTGGGGTTGTGATACAGTAGGAGAGACATTAGTCTTTTCTAAACCATACAAGGTCATCCTCCCGGATAGAGAGAAATGGAAGAAGGTGATACATCCCTTACTTGAGGGGAGCATTGTTTGGTTCACGGACGGCTCCAAAGACAAGAATGGGGTTGGAGCCGGGGTATGGAAAAGAGGGGGAACGGGTGAGATTGTTTGCTCACTCGATCAACATGCCACGGTTTTTCAAGCGGAGGTAAGGTTTATAACGGAAGCGGCAAAGGAACTTGTGAGCAAAGGAACGAGCTGCCAGTCAGTCACTTTCTGCTGGGATAGCAAAACCGCTCTATTGGTCATAAACAGTATTAGCATCAATTCTAAGGAAGTGCTCGGTTGCCGACAGGTACTCACGTCTCTATTGGCGAGAAACAAAGTACAGCTTCTATAGGTACCAGGACAGTCTGGAGTTCGAAGAAATGAGAAAGCGGACAGACTAGCAGGAAGAGGAGCAAACAGGCTCCGAGTCAAGGAGTGCCACGTGACGTTAGCTTCTTGCAAGGTCAAGATATCGATAAGAGACTGGCTCAAGAAAGAGCTGGATGGTAAGTGGCGAAGTGCCGCTGGACTTAGACAAGCCAAGGGTATCATGGGGGAGGACCCACCCGAGGAGTGCCGAACGACCATACGGAGCCTGGGCAGAAACAAGCTCAGGCTGGTAGTGGGATGGTTGACAGGATACTGGAGAGTTGGGTACAATCTGTGCAAGATGGGGCTATGGGATTTAGGCAACTGCAGGTGGTGTAACGACGCATCTAGTGAAAATTCAATATTATCAATCAAAAGGATATAGACTTACAAATTATGAATCACTTATTTATTTTAAAAATAATTTTATTCAGTAGAATCAGGATTCCAGTATAAGCATGAACATTTCAAATATTTATCGTGAAAGAAATGTTCGCTTAACATTTTATATTATTTCCGCCCTCCAATATGGCCGTAGGCTTCCTGTGTTTCTATTACAAAATTGTTTAATATACTTAATGGTATTATGATCTTAGATCTATCTTTTGGTTATTAAATTTACATGTTTGTAAAAATGTAAGATCTTCGTGATCCGTACGGACATTAATTTCTATAGCCCCCCTCAGGAATGTGTCTAGCTTATTTAGCGACCACACGAGGGCAAGCTTTTCTTTTCCAGTTCTACTCACGAAGCAGATCACTTCTTCCCGTTCGTCATTTAACTGACAATGAGAAAGAGCTGCAGCACATGCATAATCAGATGCGTCCGGTTAAAATGTAGGGTTTCTTAGGATCTGCGTATTTAAAAAAAATGTTATCATCAAACAGCGCTTAAATATTTTCAAACGTCGCTTGATGTATGTCTGTCCACCGAAACGCGACATTTTCTCTCATTAGGTCCAATAATTTTACCATACTTTTTGCAAAGTTTTTTACAAATTTTGAGTAAAAATTTATAAACCTGATGAAACTCTGCAATTGTTTCAAATTTCGTGTTAACTTGAAATTTTTTATCGTACGAATTTTCTCCGAAGTTGGTCGTATTCCTTTCGCCGAAATAAAGTGCTCGAGAAATTCTATTTCTTCACAGAAGAATTTAGACTTTTTGAAGTTCAATCTTAGATTATGTTTTATTAAACGTTCATAAAATTTATCAAGGTATTTAATATGCTCATATAAATCTCACGGGGCTTCCGCGAGCACCTTGAATTAACTACGATCCGCTTGTTTAGATTCCAAATGGTACGTCGTTGAATTTGTATACGTAACTGTCAATTTTGAATGCCGCGTTTTTCGCGAATTTTCTGCGAGTTTAATTTGTCAGTAACTGGCTGTGAAATCCAAAACACTCGATGTCGGTCTGTCCGTCCACCTTTGCAACACCTCGTTGATACGGGGAGGTCCCTCGTAATTATCTTGAAGAACTTTATTCAATTTTTGTGTATCTAAGCACGGTTTTACTGACCTATCGGGTTTCCTCACGATTTTGATTGGATTTATATATTCGCTATTCGAGCGTTTAATTATATTCATCTCTAGCATTCGTCTAAATTCATTTAGCGCGGCTTGTCGATGAGATATCGGTATGGGGCACGGTTTACAAAGCCACGGCGTCGTGTCTATTAAATTATCAATTCGTATTCATCGATCTCGTCAAGTGTTAACTAATATGGGTTTTCAACATTTGTTTCCTAATCTTCATAGAGATTATCAAGATTTGGGTGATACCCTTGCAATGTCCCACGTTACTTTCAATAAGTTATACATTTTTATTCGCACATATTGCTCATAAAAGAGTTTTTGCTGACGAAAATCTCACGATGCCTGTGTGTATGATGCATTTATGTACTCACACAGACAACGTAAATACCACCGATTTAAAATATGCAACCTCAGCTGGTTGCAACACTACGCTTTGCGCCGATCATCTGGCAGAGTGCTTTGACCTGTGAATCTGTACTAATTAAAACACCTGTACTACAACGACACGTTGTGCGCTAGTTACTTCATATTGGTGTGTCAGAAGTTTATTGGTTATTATCCATCCCCACATCTTTAATTATTAAACTACTTGCATCGAGTCCTGAGGCTTTATAAGCCGCGGAACCGATCCTCGCAGTGCCTTTTGGTCGTAAACTTAAATAGTGTAAAAAGTAAAGTCTTGTCCGGCGAGTACAGAGCTGCTCGACCGATCTAGTAAGCATAGAGGCTGTCGAAAGTATTACATCCCGATCTCTACGGAAATAGACGAATAGCCTATCTACTTTTGTAACGCGTAGTGGATGTTAAAGCAATCCATTCCTATCATATTTGGAGAAGTCAAGTGTTGCCCTCGCCTGACGAACGACAATTCTTAAGCAATAAAGTTCAACTAAAGGACCGTCGTTACATCAAGCGTAAGTGGGTAGACCGCAGTTGTTAACTAAATTTCCTATGGCCACGATACAATCGTGTAGAGTATAATTAACTTCAACATCGCCATCTGACACACCAAAGAAGGAGTTGTAGTATATTTATTGCTTAATAAAAACCGGAAATCATTTATAATAGACTGATGCTTAGTAACCAATAGTTTATTATACCAAAATAAAATATATATATCCATTACAAGGATTATTACCTAGAAGCCAACAATCTAATGTAAATGTATTACTTGTATTTTGAATTACTAAAGAACATTGTGTATAAAATAACGGTTTTATTGTAGTAATCCAAATCGAATTCTTTATATTTCGACTAGTAATAAAAATAACGAATTATAAAACCAGAATAACTTATTTATACAAGAAACCTACATCAAATACCAATCATCAATGCATCAACATAACATCCTATAAAGAATCGGAAGAAATTATTTAAAGTTAATAATAAGTAAAAATAGATCAGACAGAAAAATCACGTCACCTCTTAGACATATACGGAAGAGATTCTACAACGCGAGATGTCTGCATACGATACAGAGACGATAGTGTGTCGCGCAAAGTCAGCTCATTCCGCGCATCATTCTACTCGCGATAATAAAGGTAGACAACCTCGCCTCGTGAGCATTATACGATAAAAACATAAACATAATATCGGGCGCGTCAGCTGATGAGAACGTAAGTCTGCAGACAAATAATAAGGTCACAAAATATTATTTTGCTAATTCAGTAACTAAAGGTTTTTGCACCAACGGCTAGTTTCCTAAATAATTAAATAATTATTTGTTTAGAACTCGCGCAGCCCGTCCTTATTAACAAGCACGGTCTTTACACCCTTCTGTGGTATATCTGCGCATCTCTTGGGTTGTAATTATTTTCTCAGGATTCGCTAAATACATTTCTGTGGTGTATTTGCTAGTGCTTTGAATTACGAGTGAGGTAAATTCGTTACGCGGCATTATTCTGTGTACGTACGATATTATTCCGTCGTTGTTTTTTATTGAAAAGAAAATTTGTCGATTTACCGAATCGATTAGTATTTTCAAAGATTTGATTGTATCGTATCCGACGATTCATGATTTAATTAATTTTGGAATGATAATGAATATAATTTTTTCTGTTACTAAAAGTCGTTTTTAGTAGAATTTGCATTTTTAACCAAGCAGATTTGCTACCGGTAGCACCTGTAATCATTTTACCGCTTATTGGTAGAGTTGGACAAGATTTGAATATATCTTGATTTTGATAATAAAATTCTTCTGAGATTGCTGTTACTTCACTTCCCGTATCTACAAGTACGTTTATTTTTATGTCCGAATTCAGATCGTGTAACAATTTGTTACGCGGGTCATCTATGATGGACGCGATTGTCTTAGTTACGTCTTCTTTCCGAATTAGAAGCGCATCTTTATGCGACTTAACTACTCCTCGTTTCCCATTTTCAATGTACCATCTTCCCGGAAACATCTCAAGATGTCTATATTGTCTTCATCTGGTTTGCATTATCTGGCGTGCCCGCCTCCGCCCCTGATTTCCACGATTTTGTCGGTTGTCAGGTTATTTGTCCGTCATTTTTTGTATCGTCTGTACGTTGTGTTCTTTCCATGTTTTTTGTGTTTGCCATGGTTTTTTGATGCTTATTTTAATACTTCGAAATACTTCGGTCCATTCCCAGTCCCGTCCGCGCACTCTTTCACCTTCGTGTCCTATCCATACTCTGTAGCTGAAGGCTCTCGAGCCAAGGCTAGTTCCCTTAGACACTTACAACTCTGTCCGTATAAATCTGAACCTTACAAAGGCAAAACATTTGGGATCTTTTACATCGATCTCTTAAGAAAAGTTCATAAGTATAAACTGTCTTTAGATCATTCTCTGCTTTTAAGAGAGGGAATATCAGGAATTTTGCAGTTATATTTTAAGATTTTGCATCCCGAAGGTGATGTCATCTACATCCTTGTCAAAAATCTCCCAGCAGTCGCTGAGCGTCTGTTTAATATTTTTTACCATGTTATGGCAGTTTACTATACTTATGTTTAGCAATTTAATCTGCTCTTTATGACGCTCATTGTGCTGGATGGGTGAATCTACGGCTTCTGTTAGTTGATCAATTCGGGCATTTACCCATTGTTCCACAAAGGTCAAAGTAAGTGTAAGTATCATCGAGATAGAAAAATCATTTGATTTTAATGTAGCGGGAAAAAGAACTTTAATTGGCTTCTACAACTTAAAAAATGAAAAAATAAAAACTTTATGTCTGTTTGTTGATCAACGGTGATACCTCCTTACTTTTTGCTGGAATTCAATTTATCCGAGGCTCCACGTCGGGCGTCAGTGAAACGGACCAGCTAGTGATCCGGGGGTGAGTCTGGAGGGAACTCGAATAGGAATAAAGGTAGGAGGTCCACTCATAGTGGGTAGAGAGCTATATTCACGGAGAACGGCGTGCTTTCGAGTTCGTTGTTCACAGGTTTTCCCTAGCCCTTAGTGATATGGCGACTGCAAGTCCTATATCGTTAAAGGGACGTCTGTTCACGTGTATCTAGGCTAGTGATAGAAGGGGAAAATCTCTCTTGCCACACGTGTGGTCTAGGACCACGTAATCGAGGAGCTTGCACTTAAGATCAAAGGATCAGGCAGAGATCCGGCGGTTACTCCCAAGCGGGAAAGAGTTTCAATATTATAATGAAAATAAATATAATTAATATATTGATTGAATATTTTACACGCTGCATTTATTTTAAATACTTAAATAAAATGTTTACTGAGTTGAAGAGAGAGGATAGGTTTGTCCATGACTCTTCTGGAAGAGCGTAGCTCGTAGTACAAGGAGCCTGGGGGACCTGGGTGGTTAGTCTGTTAGCGAGCGTCAGGTAGACTAGTTGGTGAGAGTCGAGATGACCAAAAAGACGATATTGCATGGTACGATGCTCCTTTTATACTCGCGGCGGCCCTTCTCTCCAATGCTACATGCGCGCGCGCTCTCTGCTCGCGCTCAAGCAGACTACTGCTTATGCACTACTTACTACTAGCGCTCGCGTAGTACTGCCGCACCGTCGGTACATAGTATATTTCCGCGTTTGCTGAGACGGGTACACCGTCTAATGCCATGAGAATTAGAGGAAAAAATGGATGATGCAAGCCAAGAAAGAGAAGAAGGGATACTGGTGGAGAGGGAATATGATGTGGCCAATAGTATTGCTATAGAACGAGAAATAGAAGGGAAAGACGAGAGAGGGGATGAAGGTGATCAAATTAGGATTGAATACGATGTGATGATGTGAAAGCAGTTCATGTATGACTGGGATCCATCATTGGATAAAAAAAGATTTAAACAAGAAAAGAAAAGAGATATCTTACAGGAGAGAATGGAAAGGGCAGATGTTGCGGTGGAGATGGGTTATATCTAGGAACGGACCATGGCGAGGAGCACATTCGAGAAATCAAAGACTTCAATAACAATTAACCTTGTGGAAAAAAACCAAGACTCTTCTAATTTTCTAAGTACGTTTCACAGTTCATTTTCAGCAAAATGTTTTCTCTGTCAAAATATTTTACTCGAACAAGAATTCTTATTTACTTTTTTTCCAGAATGGATTTATCTACCCTCAAAAAGATTGCTGAGCAAAAATTCTTATCCAGAAAGAAAAACTTAAAAAATCATCAGTACATGGTGATGTCGCGTAAAGAAGTGAAAACAAGATTTGGTTTGAAGGTGGTTACTGAACTCGATGACAGTTTCAATATTTTTTTGCCAGAGAAGATTTCATCAGTGATCTTAAAATATCAAGAATTTTTCAATCAGCTCTCCAACACTGCAAATGAGCTTTGTTTATTTATAGTATATCTGGGTAGAACTTGATTTAATTTCGATACTGTTGGTTAAAGCTGAGGAAAATTATGAAATACACAAATTGTTTTTTTTTTATAATATATTTATTAATTTTATATTAAAACTTTTAAATAATAATAGTAATGCATGAATAAATAAATTATAAAGCATAATAGGATTACTTTTTTTTTATTTACTACCACCACCTATGATTCTTACAATTTAATTCGAAAGTATGTTGCTAGTTTTGTTTATTCAATCTTAGTTAATTTAAAGAATATTATTTTTATCTATCTAACTATTGTGCTTGTTACTGAAGTCTAACCATTTAACATATGCGCATTTGCCACTTTTCTTCAAAACTTTTTTTGCTCAGAAAAAAATATTTAGGATGAATGCAAATATAAAATAATTTTAAGCCCAAATCATGACATTTGTAAAGTATTATTCATACCAAACATAAATTTATTCGTAATTAAGACAATATTATTCGGGAAATTCACAAATTGGCGTATGGTACAAATAATTATTTGGGAATATACCTAATATTATTTGTGGATCGGACCGTCACAGATTCCGAAGTGTAATGATGGTGGGGCGGATACACTTTCAACCTTCTGCGCATCAAGTGCGCATCCATCATAAATGTGGGCTTCGTTTGCAAGCGTGCTTTACAAGGTGAAAGAAAGATTAGCCGACTGGAAATTGGCACATCTGATCCCGAAATTCATGAATAAGTATATGAGCAGTTGCACAAAAAAGCATGCTTTATAGAAAGGCTAGTTAGTTTATGTTCTGTTGGACTGTGATACATAGGTATAAGAGAGATAGACTGCCTGTGCTAGTCAGAGTGGCGCCCATTACGAGAGAGACAGCATACTTTCTGTCCTATATACCAAGTATAGGATAGTAGATATTATGCTGTCATTATATCGCACATAGGTCAAAAGCTGCCCCTTTCGTCACGAGCCGTTCACGCACCCCTATAGAATATACAAAGTCAATTTTGAATAGATCCAAATGTATTTGTGTATATCCCTAATTTTTATTTGGGTAAACTACAAATAATATTATTAGGGTATATTACAAATCAATATGGGATTGGTAATTAATGTTTTTCTGTGTTCTAGATAAAGCCTTTTGACGCGCAGAAAATACATAAAAACCATGTATATCGTACACCCACAAAAATATTTACGAGGTTTACTACGAAACATTGACGCTAAGACATTCATATTTTTTCTATTTTTGAGTTTGAAAAAGCAAACCGAGCGAATCAATATTTAATAAAAATATCCAGAGTTTATAATAATTAGTGCGACTTATAGGACGGTATAGGTAGGTCAAAAAGTTAATAAATGTATATTATTGGTATTAAGAATTTAATAGAATATTTGCAGGTGACTAATTTTATTATTTTTGTATTAAAATTTATAATTTTAAATATATCAATAAGATATTCAATGAACCCATTGGATACGCACATTTCCTCTGAGATTAATGTGTAACGTCCCATGTTCATAAAAGATAATTATATGTATGGATATACTGTATACAGAATGATGTATGACGGCGTGTATGTGTACAGGCGCAGGTATACGACGATAATCACAATGTAAGCATTTCCGCAACCGCGTTTACGACATCAAACGCGTCCCACTAATTAAACCAACTGACCCCCGAGTCAGCAATCCCAAAACCTACTTATTCTGCACCATCACCAACCTATATTGTAAGACACTTTCGATGGCGATCAGTGATTGGTTATTACCCTAACATTGAGATCATCCGCCAAGCCTTATAAGCCCCGCACTCAGTCCTCATATTGCCTTTAGTGAAGTCTCTTTTTACAAGGACAACGAGTGTTGTACCTGCTCGACCTGGTGTGTGAATACGAGTGCCGTTTAGTCCTTCGCGTCGTCTATTGGGTGCTTAGAAACCACTCAAACTCCGTGGAAGCTAACCGGTGGAATTCTTCATACTCTGGACGTGAGTTGGTACAGTACGAGGCTTAAGGACCGTCAACCTATCTGGCGTTAGCTTCGGCAGCTTAGTTAAGGAACTTACTCTCAACACGCCACGGAACCATCCGTGTAGGATAATACTAAACACCGCCTAGTCATCGACCGTGCAATCTACTAGTAGTGTCCGAACGGGATTGTAAGTCGAACCAATATAGAAATAAGTAAATACGTAACATTAAGAACAAACGTAAAGATTAGATTAAAAACATCTGTGTAACATCTGTACGAAAGCATTGGGCCTTCGTCTAAATAAAGTCATAACAAAGAAGTACCATAAAGAGACAGTTTATTAGAATCATAACCTACTTAATAGTAACAGAAGACTCTCGAGTCAAGGCTAGTTCACCTATACTCAAATAAATAATTATTTGTATATAGAATTACTGCGCGGTTCAGCATAGTAAATCAGAACCTTACAAATGTAATAAATTAGTTGCTGGAATGGCAATATTGTACATAAATAGTATTAAATAGTACTCAATTATTATAGAATTACTGCGCGGTTCAGCATAGTAAATCAGAACCTTACAAATGTAATAAATTAGTTGCTGGAATGGCAATATTGTACATAAATAGTATTAAATAGTACTCAATTATTATATTGTCTAAAATAGATAAATGTAAAATAAAGCATTAAAAACTCAAATGCATTCCTGCTACGCGAGAACATGCGCGATCGTCATGACAGAAAATGTAGCGTATTAGCACACACAAACATAGCGTACTATGTCAGTGAGTCAAACACTCACACAATCGAACGAGTTCATGCGCTGACTGTAGGTGTGGATTATCTAGTACACTGTATGTGTGGCGCAGACACGCGGAGATGAAGCAATGGGCTTCAATGAGATCACTGCCGTTCAGTGGTGGGGGTAGGATAGTCGGTCTACCTCTCTTTCTTACAGCGTGGTACGAAGCTATCTGTCGCGCTCTCTCGGAGCTCGATTGTGAGTGTCGCGCTGTTAGAAAAAAACCCAAGTATATTTTTCGTGCTGTGTCTGTAGCGCACTGACGCTCCCTTCGTTTCACATAACGTGACTCTGGACAGTTTGGAGCAGTATATGAAAATTTGAAACATAGAAATGCAATAACAAATAATAATAGAAAAACAATAACAGATCATTATATGTTTTTCCAAAAAAAACTTCATAAAAACCTTTGAGAATAGTTCAAAAACAATCTTTCGGAATTAACAAGATAGAGAAGTTGGAATTATTATTGCGGCCACAATTAACCAAGTCAGGCCATATTTACATAATAACTATAGGTATTACCTTACAGTCACTCAAGTAGTTTGCATGCAAATTGACATGATTTTTTGGTGCTACCATCTGAATTGTACATTGAAAACTCGATAAATTAAAATAAATCTAAGCTGATCTTTTTATTTATATAATTAAAATTTCTTGTATTAAAGCTTACATAAGATTTCATATAAGACCTCACGTGGCGTATCATGTACTGAACTCACTTAATTGAAAAATTAGCATATATTAATTATTTAAATATATTCATTTTCCAATATATCATCTGAATGGCAATATTAATTTTCAATCAAGTCTAACTTATCATATCTCAGAATTCTAAACACACTTTAGTATATAAAAAAAATTTCAACTGCGATCTTACTGGAAAATCTTTGCAAAATTAAATTCCATGGGATATCATCCTGTCGGTATCCTTACCTACAGTGAGAATATTACTATTTATTAATTAAAAAATATTCCTTTTTCCATATCTATATAAAAAAAATGTCATGGGAAACTACTGAATTCATCTCATTGTCTATATTCTCCTATGCAAGTATTAATAATCACTTTAAATATTTTATAACTAATAAGTAGATTGAATTTGAAACTTAAAAACTATCTTTAAAATTACTCATAATCTTACCAATTCAGTATTTAAGACGAGCTTAAACGGAAATAAATATGTTAATTTGCTCTGATAGAGTCATATAAAATTATTTAAAAGTTCTCTACACCTGTGAGACAGCTATCAGAGCGCCGAATTCAAGCTCAACGGGAGGTATATTTTTCGACTAACTACACATTGATTATAAGTTATTTCAATAAATAAATGGTTGCATCAAATTCTTTGTTTTTCTGCACGTGAGGCGATTCCGTGTTTATGCTTATGTTATATTTTTTGTAACCCAAGTATGGATTTTTACGTTTTTTTTGACATATTGAGTATGACTGATGCAACTTTTTTAGATGCGGCGACCACAATCTTAGTAGATAATTTAGTTTTATAATTTATGTAATATTTTTGATTTTAATCTGTTGTATACAGAAAAAGGTTTTGTAAGTAATTCTTATCAAGGAATCTATTACAAAAATATAAATATAAGTATACATATAGAAAATTTTCCGAAAAATAGTTGCGGGCGATTTTTTTTTACGCCCGCCGCTTCGAAGCCTTAGAAGCGGGCGTTTTTCAATTATTTTTGCCCACTAAAATTTTTTTTGCCCGCGGTTTGATAAAGGTTGCTTTAATTTCGCTTAATCGGTCAAAAAACGCGAAAATCGAACTTGTGTTACAAAAATAATTATACTGAAGCTGTGAAATAATTTCGATAAGTTTTCACTGATATGTCATCTGCTTCTGTACGAAGCACCAGGGGAGATAAATGAAAAATACGTAATTTTCAATTATCTGGGCGAAATTTCTGCTGAAACGATATCATCTCACGCACGGAAGAACCTGAAGTATACCGCGTATGTTTTTACATATCTTCAAATGGAGAAATTGAGTCGTAGTTGAAAAAAATTCCTTCAATAGTGAATGCACATGCATGCCGTTTGGCGTGCTATGTCGATAAAACAGAACAGCTATCAGATGGTATTCATGTGCGTTCACTAACGCAAGTAAATTTTCTACTCTTACATGGAACAATGATTAAGATCATGTCGTACTCCTGTTTTATCGACATTGACTTAATCCCCACTTTTGGTCAAAACAGCGCCTCAGAATAAATATTTCTTTTGGGAATCGCATTCTGAGGGCCTGATGAGTCGCGCTCTATCGATCATTTGTGATTTTTCTCCAAAAAGTAAAATCCATGCTAAATAAAAATCAATAAATTTATTAATCGCAGTAGCGTCAGTCACCATGTTGTTAAATAAATAAATATATATATATATATATATATATATATTGGCAAACTGCGACCATTCGTCCACCGATCGCGACTTGTTGAGTTTTCCTAACAACCAACATGGTAAACTGCGCGATTGCTTTCATAAATTTATATATATGTTTAACATGATTTTAAATTTTGGACAAACAATCACAAAAAAGCGGTCTCGAGCACGATTCATTGGGCCCTCAGAATGCGATACCCAAAAAAATTATTGATTCTGAACCGCCGTTTTGACCAAAATTGTGGGATAAGTTAATGTCGATAAAAAGGAGTACGGCAAGCCCTTAATAATAGCTCCATGTAATAAAAAGCATTATTTTATTTTAAATATTTTATACCAATAATACTAAATAAATTATATCAAAGAAAACTAAAAACAATCTTGATTCTAATTGAAAATAAAGAAACAATACACTCGATAAAAAAATATAATTTATTTTTTATTGCATGACTTAAGATTTTGTTACAATATAATTATAACAACCTTAGTGCAAACAGATTAATGAAGACAAAAGTTAATATCTTATATCATCAAAAGTAAACTGTAGAAAACAGTTAGTGATTGTAGTGAAATAGTGGAATTGAGCAAAGACAACACTTAAATACACTTTTTTTAGAATTTATTAGTAGTGTTTTTCAATTTTCAGCAGATACAACCTTTTTTAAAAACCTAATGATATTAGTTATTAAATGAAGAAAACTGTTATTGCAAATGCTAACAATTATTATCTGTTTTATTCATTAGCCCTTCGTTTTTTAATAATTGTATTCTATGTCCTCATTAGAGTTAGATTTCATATGGATCTCAATATTATAATTTTATACTATTTAATATATTTATTATCAGTCGCTTAAAATACTGATAATCAACTATAATTTATAATCATAAAATCAGTGTATCATCAGCGCTCGGAACGATCGGTCGTATTTCGCGCGCGTGTTGTCAGTTTGGAGCAGTATATATAAACTTTGTATATGATTAGTTAGTGACTTAAAATTTAAACATGTTACTTGTTTAAATAGTTATATATTATCTTGCCAATATGGCATCGATAGGGAAAACACATCCGGATAAACCGGACCACAGCTTTTACAAGTGCCATCCAAAAAAGCTAGTGAAAACAGTAATCTGCATAATATGCGAAAATTTTTATCATAAAAGTGACTATGAGAAGATCAAAAATCCTGTTTTTGTTGGTGAACACCTGGTTATCTGCCCAGAACATGTCCTGGGAGACATAACATTCAACTCGGAAAAGCGTAAGCTAAGTGACGTGGCAAGAAAAACCATTGCACTCATAAAAATGAAAAAATCTAAAGAAATCAGAGAACAACTGCTACAAGAAATTAATAACAAAACAGTTGAAAAACATAATTCAACAATACTAGGCGAGGAAAATGAAATGGAAAATTTTGTTACTGAAAATACCTTATTAAAACAACTAGTTGCTGAACTTCAAGATGAAAATCAGCTTCAGAAAGAAATGATTAAGTTACAAAAACAGAAAAATACAGAGCCGCAGACAAATTTAAAATCATATGCTGATGCTATGAGAGAGATAAAGTCAAAACCGAAACGCGTCCCAAGTATAATAGTTAAGGCTAATGACCCGAAACAGACGAACACAATAAAGCTACTCACGAAGTGTCTGGTTACAGATAAGCATGTGCAAACTAAATTTATACGCAAGAAGAACCAAAGTGAAATAGAAATCAGCTGTATGAATACTAAAAGCCTGGAAACACTCGAGAACGTGTTATGAAGTAAATTAAAAAATTGTGAAATTAAATTAGAACAATAAGGTAATCTAAAAATGAAAATTATTGGAATAGACAATACTACAAATATGGATGAACAGGATATGGAAATGACATTAACACTCGTAATTTCAAAAATTATAACAACAAAATTTTTATAGGTCATCAGTACTGCAAAGCCTACGATCTTATTAGCATTATCCCTTGCTACAACTGTGGAAGATACGGTCATAGTGCAACAAAGTGTAGGAACAAATCAGCATGTATAAAGTGATCTGATAACCACAACGTAAGTGTACGTAAGAATGATAGAATTGAGTGTGTGAACTGTATATTTAACAATGCCACATACAAAACAAGTCTACCAACGGATCATGAGCAACAGATAGAATAAAGTGTACAATTCTTAAAAAGAAGATCAAAAAATATATCAACTCTATTGATTACCCGATCGCACCTGTATTACCGATGTTCGCACGGTTTATAGTTTCCGGTTATATAGGTGGCGAGCGCGTCGCGTGATACCTTACCGAATCGTAGAGACTCGATAGAGTTCGTGGCGAGTCGCTCTTAATTCGTCCAGGACGCTTGCGAGAGGTAGTCGCGCCTATAACATTCTTGTATTAACAAATCAAGTTGATAATAGATCTTCCGACGTTAAGTTTATTTAAGTATAAGATGAAATGGTCTCTCATTCTACTCTTCCGCCTTTTACCTGTGTCCTTCTTCAGTAACTCATTAAAGGTGGTTAAAACCGACGTGGGACGAAACAAGTGCACGTAAACAAATACACAATCTACAAACAAACAAACTGCTATACCACAGATCGATAACGGCAGGAAAAAAGAGGGAGTTCTACGTTTTGATACGCAGCAAGAAAACAACAGTCAACATATTATTCCAAAGAACACAGCAAATTCATCAGTTGAATAATGGAAACACAAATAAATTTAATCGACGAAATACAAAATAGTCTAAATGAACAAGAGCGAGCATATATGGATATTGAGTCTTTCAATAAGGAAACGACTAGTAGTAATGATCTAATTTTGTATTTAAACATTAGAAGCCTAAATGCCAATTTCGATAAATTACAAATCTCTCTTAAAAGTCTAAAAATAAAACCTTACGTTATTGTATATACAGAGGTATGGAAACTAGCTCACAAAATATTAAACACTACTATGCCTCTAAATAATAATAAACTACTTGAGATCTCATCCTTATATAGATCACACGGACTGAGTAGCATAGAATTTAATCAGAACCTAAAAACTTGTCTAGAAAAAAAAATGAAAAAAAAACATATTATAATTGGTGATTTTAACATAAATATTCAAGACTATAATCACGTAAGCATGGAATTCATGAACAACCTTCAGGAAAAAGGGTTCCTCCTAGGTCTCACTAACACCACCAGACCCACAAACATAACTACAAATGAAGGAACTTGCATTGTTAATATCTTTGTCAAAACTGATTTTCTACGTACAAAATCACTAACTCTCATGACGCCCATTACCGATCACTACCCACTTTTCCTAGAAGAAAAAATGGAGTATTAAAACAGAATAAAAAAAAGTCAGAAGGAGATAGATACAATTACAACTATAAAAAATTATATAACACTGCTAGGCAAATAAATTGGTCAAAATTTAAGAACCCAAATGATCCAAATGAGATTATAAACGAAATGATAAAAGAAATCCAATATTGCGTGGAGAGTTCGAAATATAAAAAACCAAATTTGTGGAAATCCAAACAAACCCTCAGATTCCTGTAATACAAAAGAACAACAAAATTATACATAATAGAATAATAGAATTTATATGTCAAAGTCAAATATTAAGTAAAAATCGATATGGATTTAGAAAAAACATTGGAACCAAGGATGAATTAAACACGATCTCAAAAATAATATATGAAAACCTGGATCAAAGTACACCGATAGCTATTACATTTATAGATCTAGCAAAGGCATTTGACACTGTTAATCATAGAATACTTCTAGACAAGCTTTATGCATATTGTATAAGAGGTAAGGGTCACCAACTTATTACAAGTTACCTAAACAATAGGAAGCAAAAAGTAAGAATAGGTTCGCATACAAGCGAATTCGAAAATGTAAATACCAGCGTCCCTCAAGGTACGATACTTGGTCCTTTGCTATTTATACTTTACGTAAATGACTTGTTAATAAATATGCCAGAAAACTCCATAATTTCCTATGCAGATGACACTGCAGTAATAACTACTGGGAAAACTTGGTCCGAGGTTGAAATAAAAATAAACAAACACCTCGACGATATCTCTACATGGCTCAGGCTAAATAAATTGACACTCAATGATCAAAAAACAGTATACATGACTTTTGGAAATTACTGCGTTAGTGTGCCGCAAAAAATTGAATTTAAAATTAATAATGAAAAAATAAAGAGAGTTGAAGAAACAAAATACCTAGGCTTAATTTTTGACATAAACATGAGATGGGATAAACATATTGAATACCTTATAAACAAGACAAGATACCTTATTTTTATCTTCAGTAAAATCTCCAAATTCATGGACACAACTACTCTAAGAATAATTTACTATGCATTCTTTCACAGCCTGATTAACTATGGAATAATTGCGTGGGGTGGTGCGTATCAAAATAACCTACAACTGTTACAAGCGGTCCAAACAAGAATCATAAGAATTATAAACAAAAATACCTTTCAAAGTATTAACCTTTTTAACCTTCAACAATTATTCGCGTACGGAAGCCTACAGTACCACTACAATAGCCTCAAAGATTAGTATACAAAATCATCAAGCATAACAAGGAAAAAGCTAATAATCCTACCGAAGTAATATACAACTATTAGTACAAAAATCAGCTACATTAAAGCCATCAACATCTACAATAATCTACCAAATAATCTGAAAATCATAGATTTACGGAAAAATCAAACATCAAGAAAATACAAGATTGGTTGAGAAATGAGTGAGATAAGTACTCCCACTTCAATTGACTACAAGCAACTTAAATCATGGTTCTTAGAGATATCCAATCAGGAGCATGGTGAGCAACAGAGAGTAATATCTTCATTAATACAGGATTTAATGCAGCCCAGGAATGATATGAAAAGTAATAGACAAAAAACTGAAATAAATTCTGTTTACTTAGATATTAGAACTTACATTTGCGCTAAGGGCAAATGTAATTCTCACAAAATACGTAAACATCGACGATGTACCAACTACAGCTATAAAAAAATTTTGATTTTAGCATATCAGAATATTACAGATACTTTAGACAACATAACGAATGAAATAATAAATACCTATATGGTCAAAACTATAAAATATAAAGCAAATATAAAATTCATTAATTTTGTAAATGAAACTGCAAATGAATGGGATGATAACAAAAACGTAAACACTGAAAAATACAAACCAATAGAAACGGTCTTCTCTAAGATAGATGAAGTGGCTGAAGAAAATAGCAACAAAGCAAGGAGTAGAGAAGCGACGGCCGCACCGGGCCTAAAAATCACAGAATCAGCCAGTCTCAGAATGACGTATGGCGACATCAACTATCTAGGCTAACAAAGCTTTTTTCTATTTTGATAGAAATTCTTTTTTTACATTTTCTCTCTCTGTCTCTCTCTCTCTCTCTCTCTGTCTCTGTCTCTGTCTCTCTCTCTGTCTCCCTCTCTCTCTGTCTCTTTTTTTTTTTTTTTTTTATTATTGGAGAAAGAGGTTGGAGGGAAAAATCTTAATAGACCATGACATGGCCTGAGCCACCGTGTGTTGGATTCTCACCAACTAAAACCCTTCGTTTTGCGACCGAATATAGAATCCAATTGCAACCCGAATCCTCTTCGCTCTCCTTACCGATTTGTCGGTAAGGAGGGCCAAGCTCCGTCTTCAGTGCCTTTTTCCCCCGCGGTACCACAGTCAGGTATTACTTCGCGGGGGGGCATAGGGACATTGCCCTTGTCTCCTTGATGTGATTGTCATTCCTTATGACCTTCATTATAGGCTGCCGTCTACTTCTTAGCGCATCGTCCGGTCGTCAGCTTCTTGCAGCATCTCTCGTCTTCTTCTCTCTTCGTCACCCCTCACTTTCTTGAGGATGACCGCGGCGTAGTTACTAACCACATGCCAGCCCTCAGCGGTGGCGAACATAGCTACCATAATAGACTCAGGAGTTGCTCTGGTCTGGAGGTAGCGTTCAAACTCTTCACGCTCCTGCTGGTAACGCGAGCAGTAGCAAAAAACGTGCTCAGCGTCCTCGCACATGTCCAAACATGCTGGGCAGTCTGGACAGTCTTCTAAATTAAATCTACACAGGTATGCTCGATAGCATCCATGTCCCGTCAAAAATTGCGTGAGGTAGTAGTTTACTTCCCCGTGTCTTCTTTTGATCCAGTCTTCAATCTTTGGTATAAATCGTTTTTTTTACATTTTCTCTCTCTGTCTCTCTCTCTCTCTCTCTCTCTCTCTCTCTCGCTTTCATGCTCCTCTCTCAACCTTGCATAGATAGTGGAGTGCGTGGAAAGCGGGGTGCGTGGATAGTAGGGTGCGTGGTAGCATGCTAAGTGTGTGAAAATATTTTCCTTTTTTTAGATTTTCTGTCTGTCTCCCTTTCTCTGTCTCTCTCTCTCCCTCTCTTCTCTCTCTCTCTCTATTTCTCTCTCTCTCTCCCTTTCTCACTTTCTCCCTCCTCTCTATCTCTTGGATAGATAGTGGAGTGCGTGGATAGTGGGGTGCGTGGATAGTACGGTGCGTGGTAGCATGCCAAGTGTGTGAAAATATTTTCTTTTTTTACATTCCCAAATGTAAACGTGTAATTATGCACTACTGATACGACGAACCTGGCATACATATCAGCGCTACAGTGCACTTTGTGACGTGGCGGTTACCCGGCTAGAATTGTCTTCCAGGGGGTAACTCCCGAGCACCAACGTTAACAACGAACTACCGATCCGGCCGAATTTATCTATAATGGGCGCCAGGCCGGTAGGTAGCTTCGGCTTCAAACAATCGTAACGCGCCGCGGCTGAAACAATTTCTCCCAGAGGAGATTCCGTCGTCGACACAATATGTGGAGTACTCGGGCGTACTCCACTCCTCGCACCCACGTATAGGATATCGGGTTTTGAAGAATAACACAATCAATAATTAATGGCATATGAAGAATCGACAATATTTATTATTAGTCTGACCACGAAATAAATAATAAGCCTCGACTACGTCACACCGCACCACTCACGCAATCACGCCAACGAACTACAACGCAAAATCTGACCACAATCAGCTACAAAATCCCCGATACAAATTTACAACGAACCTTCAATTAACTCTCTTCCTATCGTCTTCTCGCCACTTCACCTCACAAGCGTATTCCTTCTCTCCTTACTCCACGTATCAGGTTGAAATGCGAACTACTCGTAGCTGACTCCTTGAGCGAGATGTTGCTAGGGGGCTAGTCCGGAACAAAGTGAGCGAGTCACGCGCCGCGAGCCTTCTTTTGTCGCGAAGGGCCTGTCCGCGAACCGCTAATTGACGGGTCATCGACAGGCGTCAATTAGTCATTCAACAAAGAAGGAATTATTTTCCAGTTGCTGTTGCGACGCAAGTAACGAGAGCGAGGCGAGGAGTCAGTGCTTGGCCTGACGAGCGAACCTCGTCACAACTTGTACATATACTTTAACGCTACTGCGCACGTATAACTATATCCTAATGCTACTGCCCACGTGTATATGCACTTGAACGCTATTGCGCAGATGTACATACACCACAACGCTACTGTGTATGTGTACATGCACCTGAACGTTACTGCGCATGTATACATACTACACAACGCTACTGCACACGTATATATACACCTCAACCCTACTGCGTAGGTGTACATACACCTCAACGCTACAGCGCACGTATAACTACACCCAAACGCTACAGCGCATATGTACATACACCCCAACGCTACTGCGCACGTATATATAACCCCCTTACCCCAGCCCACAAATATGCAGTGTATGCATTAAAAAAATACTAGTCAACGTATTTTTAATAGCGCTTTGCGAAAAACTAGTTGTTATAATTGATCCCTAATAGTTAATTAATTAAAAATAAAAGAAAATGTACTTTACAAAATCGTCGATTTCTCGGTAAATATTGACTCTAGCGAATTACTGCTTTCGTTAAAAAATTGAGCCTTCACCACTTTTAATTGAGTCACGGCCAAAAATTGCCAAAAATTGTTTATTTATCCTTAAATGTAAAAACACACCTTGGAGAAGGTGGCGCACGTGTTTTCGTACAGGCCGGGTTTCGAATCCAGGACTAGGCAGTCTTTTTCTTACGAATCGTCTTTAGACATTTATGCATAAATAATTAATTAAAATTCCAACTTAATCTTCAAGTTAAATAACAATAAAACTCCATATGCGACCATATGCGACTTCCATTCTGAAGAAACAAATGGTATCAGTGGCGGCGCGGATTAAGTCACGGCTTTCTATTATTTTTTTTATGCGGTATACTATTCAATAAATGGTATTACTTTTATCGTAGACGAAAACGTTGAAATCGATTGTCCTGAATCTTCAAGACCAACGTAAAACCAAGTGAAACATTTTATTTATTACGTCTACCTCTGTGCTAACAATAATTTTCTGTATTTTACCTATTTATGGTACTCTATTTACTAAGGATTATGCGATATGGTTAGGTAATAATGGTGAAATAAGTTATCAAATAATTAATTAACGAATGATACAAATCATACTTTTATTATATTATATTACAATGTTTTTACATAAATATAATGCTGCAAAATTAATTTTTTTAATTATAATTTAAGTTTTTTATTTAGACTTTTTTTTTGTTTTACAAAAAGTTTAGTAATGATGATGGATTAATATAATCTTCAGCATCCGTAACAGCTTGAATCTCGGCATTCGACCGGTTAAAATATCTGTATCTTGATGATTTAAGTATATGCAAGAACTGGCTAACATGGTGCAACGTTTTAAAAATCTAGTACAGATTCCATTCCTCTGATTAACTTGACTGCAGCCTATTTACAAATATTATTGTGAAACTCAAGAATAAAGAGTAAAACTGTAATGTATGAGCAAAACTTACGTAAAGAGAGGAGTCAGAATCCTGGATAAAACATGGTCTCTAGAGAGGAATCAGAACTAAACAATGCTATAAGCATAGCCACTACATCTACATCAACCACTACCAAATTTGTAGAGATGTTCCACTTGCTATTCCATGCTATTCATGCTATTCGTTAATGCACAAGCAGCCTCGAACTGTCAAAATATTATTAGATTTTTAAATAAAAATAACCACTCACAAGTAGTCCCTTTTTAAAATTCTCTAAGTCTCACAAACCTGTAATGTACAAATAGTATCATTTTTAAGGAATTCCACATCCTTGCCGATCTGAGTCTCCCCCAACTGCTAGCTTGATGGTCGCATTAGTGCTAGTATGAAGATCCTGTCTAGCCTGAGCACATCTGTTGCCTTGCTTTTACCTTCAATTTTAGCCAGCGGGTGACTACAGCAAATATTTTTATAGAATCGATTCTAACAATGTTTTTGTCTACGATAAAAGTAATACCATTTATTGAATAGTATACCGCATAAAAAAAATCGAAAAAAAAGTTAATCCTGGATTCGAACCCCGGTCAAAATAATAGAAAGCCGTGACTTAATCCGCGCCGCCCCTGATACCATTTGTTTCTTCAGACTGGGAGTCGCATATATAGTCATCATCCCCCTTTAGGGATTTGGATTGTGATTTGAGTTTTATTGTTATTTAACTTTAAGATTAAGTTGGAATTTTAATTAATTATTTACGCATAAATGTCTAAAGACGATTCGTAAGAAAAAAAACTGCGTAGTCCTTGATTCGAAACCCGGCCTGTACGAAAACACGTGCGCCACCTTTTCCAAGGTGTTTTTTTATATTTTACAGATAAATAAACAATTTTTGGCAATTTTTGACGGTGACTCAATTAAAAGTGCATTTTTATATACTTTTATACTGCATATTTGTGAGCTGGGGTAAGGGGGGTTTGTGATATATACACTTCAACCCTACTGCGCATACATAGACCCCACACTCCAGTGCATGTATAATACGACGCTACCCGTATTCGTTTCACATACATCACACGCACGCACATATATATATGGATATATGTATGTATTGTACATATTATATATAGAGCATACATACATATATATTCTATGTATCATGTATATATATTGCCTCAGCATTATATTGGTTTTCATATTACTAATCGTATAAATTATGATTTATATCGATTTTAATTATTTATAAATTATATTGCTATAACATATATTAATTATATCAGTCAAGTTTTTTTTTATATTGTAATTAAACACTATGTATATCGTTTTAGAGGGTTACCGTGTTATTGAACACGGTATTGACGTAATGCACTATATTTTTTTGACGTATATGTAAAAACCACGTAATCTAAATTATTGCGTATCATATTATTTTTATTTAAAAAAAAAATTAATTATATCTGTCAAGTTATTCTATCTACCGTGATTAAATACTATTCATATCGTTTTACAGAATTATCGTGTTCAATACATAATGCACTATATATTTTTGACGTATATGTAAAGCCGTTGCCAATTCATTGGTACGTAGGTTCCTCCAAACAAATCTAATGTTCCTTGTTCATATGCATCGTTCAAGTATATTAATTAAATAATGCATTTCTATTTGTACGGATCTTCTTAAGTAGGTTCGGTGGTTTTATTTTTGGAGTGGGGGGAGAGAGGATTACCTATATTTTAACATAGGAAAATTTTAGTCATACCAATTTAAGATAATAAAATTAATATGTTATAAAAAAATATAAAAATTATTTTCTTTACTTCGTACAGTTTTGAAAATGTATTTAATATTATAGGAACACTGAGCAACTAAAAAATTACTGTAGAAAACTTTTTTATAATCTTTTTATTCCTATAAAAATTTTATCATTAAACTTGGCAACGTCGCGTCTACGGAAAGTTGTTACCACTTTTGCGAGGAAAAATAGCATAGTCATAATATATATGAGCTTGTTTATTTTCGTGTTTATTTTCTTAACCTAAAAAAATAATTATGTCGAACGAAAAAATTACCCTTAATTCTATTATATCACATTTCATTCATATGCATATTATAAATAAAAGTTGAAATAAATAATCGTTTCGATGTTAACCTAAACTTAGCAGACTACCTAGCAGAAAAAATTCGTTTATGTACACTACTGTATACCTATATTTATGCGTGCGAATGTGTATGTTACAGTGTTGCCACATCTTCTCATACAAAATAGTATATATAACAATATTTTTCAGATAAATTAGTTTAATTTCAAAATTTAGGTCTGTAATATAATTTTTAAAATATACCAGCAGATTCTCTAATTCTTTTTCTACAATTCTCAATACATGTTTTTTTATTCTCATATTGTTATATTTACTATTTCATGAAATAAAATGAGTTTATTCCCTCTCCCATAAGAATCAATGTATTAAATTACGATTTCAAATTACTTTTTTTTCTGAAAAAAAGGTTTCTAATAAATGTTAAAAAAAATTTTGGTTGTCTTTAATATTAAGAAGAATCAGTATTCTAAGTTTTACTGAAATCTAGTATTGCAAGTGGAAACCACCGAACCTCCTTAACAATATGAATTGCAATTTATATCACAAATAGATCTCATGACCTCATAAAACCATGAATTTTGTCAAAATATTCTGAGTTTTCGTTAGCGAGTTATAAGGTTTAACAAAAATAATAATTTTCAGTTATACAGAGTATACAGGGTGAGAGACAAAGAATTTGTATTTTAATATCTTTTTAACTAATCGTTTTCATAAGCTGTGAAAAGAACTTAGCTGAGGTAATCAAAAGATCTATCTTTTCCCAAAATTTCAAGTGCAATCAGGCCTTTCTACGCTCGTAATCGAGACTAAAAAAACTTATTTCTATGAGTTTTCGATTTATTACTAAAAAATAAGTAGTCAAATAACTTGAAATTTTAATGGAATATAGTTTGACACGTAACCCATCAAAATATGTGCAACGAGACATCAGTCTCGTGCAGAATATATACAAGTAGGCACACAAACATCGCGAGCGAAAGGCAGACCCGCACGACAATAACATGAGCACAAGCCGAGTGCTCATGGGTAGCAACACGTGCTCGTACAGTGTAAACATAGCCGCGAACGAAACCGACAACGGGCGCAAACAAAACAACGCACACTACCGAAAAGAGCACGGTAAGCACCACACAAGTACACCAACAACATTCGACCCAATCACCACCAGAGGGCGTTGGCGCCAGCGACTTGGGCTATATAAGCCCAGCCGCGACAGCACGGCGGCAGTTCGATCAGAGCTCCCGATCCGAGCGTTGCCGTGAGCACACGACACCGCTAGGAGGGCCCTAGAAGAACTGACGATATCTGGCCGTTTCGTGCGCACACGTAACGGCACAGATACCGAATCTACCGTACTAAACCGCTAGACCCCGTTCCATTGTTGCGCACACAGGGCAATCGGAATACGAAACTACTCGCAAATACTGGCAGAGTCGTGCGCACACGTCTCTGTCAGAATCTGCATACATACTCTGTTTCACCGCCACACCGTTTCTGCCGTTCTTGTTGCCGCTGTGCGCACACAGGGCAATCAGAACCCGAAACCGACTGCAAATACTAGCAGAGTCGTGCGCACACGTCTCTGTTAGAATCTGCACACCCGACACACACATACCGCTGCACTGTCACACCGTTTCGACCGTTCCTGTTACCATTGTGCGCACACAGGGTAACCGGAACCCGAAACTGACTGCAGAGGCTTGCAGAGTCGTGCGCACACGTCTCTGTCAGACTCTGCACGCTCACACACAGCCCCACCGTTCCGCCGTTTCACTTGCCGCTGTGCGCACACAGGGTAAGAGAAACCGCGGAAAGCGATTCCAGTATCAGGTTGAGTCGCGCGCACACGTCTCAATCAGATCCTGTGGTCCACCGCACTTCACATACACACAGTCACTCGCCACTCTGCCGCTTCACTTGCCGCTGTGCGCACACAGGGCAAGGGAAGCCGCGAGAGACAGCCACCGTACCGGGTTGAGTCGTGCGCACACGTCTCCATCAGGTCCTGTGAGACTCCACCTGTACACTAAAACATCCCGCCGACGTTCCTCCGCTCCACCTACCGCTGTGCGCACACAGGGTAGGGGGAAATTAGGAACCAGTGCAGAATCCACACAAGATCGTGCGCACACGTTCTCGCGAGGACTCCGCAATAGCCAATTACACAACCGGTAACAACCGAACCGCCGTGCTCGAAGCGTAGTCGATAAGTAGGCGAAGCATACCGGCGACCGAACTAGCGTTACGAATGTTAAGCGAAATAAATGTAAGCGACTACTAGCGTCAAACGTAATACCGTAGAATTAAGGACCGTACCGTTAATTTATAAGTACCGCGATTACCGCCTAGATTATAAGAAATACTGTAAGAGATAAGTCTTCTTAAAAGCATACTTTGTTTGGTTACAGATGGCGAATGATGACGCACTGTAGGAGAGATTAAATATATATATAATTATTAAAGTTTAACCAAACGGAGTTATTTCTAACCTCACCCCCTTTCCGAATCCTGAATCCCGATTGACAAAATCCGGGACAGGGGGAACGCAACCTTTACATATGTTTTTCCTGAGGTTAGTATTATATGTGCAAAGATAGAAAAAGATGGCGGCCGAAGCCGAGTGGTAGGGTAGAGCCGGTGCAAGCGTGCAAAGATAGAAAAAGTATGGTCGTCCCTAGTGTGTAGTGCCTGGGTGAAAAACCAATATGGCCGCCGTAGAGGTGGTGGGTTGGTGGAGTGGGGGAAAGACCCTGTACGGATATAGAAACTCTCCCTCTCCCTCAGTAGCAGCCGGCGTTGTACCGATATAGAAAATCAATGTGGCTGGTGTTGAGATGTAGAGTCAGTGAAGGTTAGGAAAGATGGCCGCCATAGAGGTGGTAGGTTGGTGGCGGGGATAAAGGGTTTGTACGGGTATAGAAACTCTCCCTCCCCTTCAGTAGCTGACGTCTTATATGTATAGTGCCTGTGTGGGTTCGAAAACGTGTATGTACGTGTACAGGCGGTGTTATGTATGTTCATAAATGTACCTATTTTCATTATTGTTATGTGACAACTTTGCTGTAATCATATTCGAAGTATTATTTCGAATATAAAATCCGGAAAGTTCTACACATAAAAGGTACAGCGAGACTCAAAGCCACAAAAGTATCAGGTAGCCAAGAATCTCGCTAATCTAAACAATTTCCCCTCTGCTGCTCGACACCGCGCGTGCAAAGCTACGCTGCAGTTTGGGCGCTTGTGCAGTTGCTAGCTTGTGCAATGCCGGTAAGACCTAATGAGTGCAACAAGTGCCGAAACAGTGACGTAGTTAAGGGGAGGAAAAGCTCACGAAAGCGTGGGAGGTCCGGAAATACATCCGAGCGTCCCCAAGCCACGCTACCTCACGACATTCCGATTCGAGCTCAGCTGCCGAGCGGACTAACATTTTTCAATATTTTTCCAATTAAGTTTAATTCAATTTTGTTGTTATACCTTTTTCTTTTTCCATCTTTGTGCTTTTGCTTATTTCATTAAACTGGTTCGCGGCGTCTATTTCTTTTTTCCTTTTGTCGGTTATCTATTCAGATTATAATTATTCACAAAACAGGAGTAAATAAAAATAAAAGATTGCTCCAAAGCCATAATTGCATTTATTCTCGTGTTAGATCATCCTAAAGAGAAGACTTTCCTGGACCAAGGAATTAAAGAGAGGAGTAAATACTTGAGAAGTGGATACAAGAATACGAGGTGCGAAATTTGATTACATATGAGTCCGCGTTTTAATTCAGAGAGAGAGAAATAAAGTTGACAGCCAGAAGAGATTCGATGAGTGGAATCTCTCCCGTACCTGTATGGTTGCATGCGCGAGATCAACTCACGCAGAATTCCAATAAATATTGCTAGGCGACTCACAATCGCCTAACAATTATGATATAAAAATAATAAATAATAGTCGTAATTGTAATACAAATCAAAAATAAATGAATAATGGGGTTAGATGTGTGTTTGGGATGTAACTTTTGTTAAATAAGAAGGAACGCATTTTTGTTTTAGATCTATATTTTAATCTATTTTATATATACAATATATATTAAATAAGCTTACAATAATGATAATATTTATTTAGGTGTGGTAATTTTTTCAATGACACTTTCGCATATGGCATTACAATGCAGTGCTATTAGCTCGCTGAAAATTACATAAAAATAATTTTCATTAACATTTTTTTCAAAATTGGCTGCTATTATATTTTTAATTACAGTATTTTCGAGCGTAAATATTGCTTAACATATGGTTTAGTTTAAGGCATTAAAATATTTTCTATAAATTTTTTGTTAACATTATCAATAATATTAGCACTGCACTGCGACATGAGGGCTGCTATTTTTTCATTAGCCTGGATTGTATAGTTGATACACTCGACCGTATTAACAATCCCTTCAAATGTTGTCTTCTGTAGAATAATTGCTGGTGAATAAGCTTTTTTCTTCTTGTTCCACTTGTTCATCTATGATTAATGATGTATAGGTTGTAGTAATCTTTTCTTCGATTTTGTCTAGTAATATAGCTTTAGTACCATATGAAGTTGTAAAACTCAGTGTAATTCCATTAAACGTAATCTTGTCAAAACAAGATGAATTATTTTGCACTTCTTCACTGAAATAGTTAGTTATTTTGTCAAAATTTTGTTTGAACGATTGCCAGGCTTTAATTGTAAAATTTATACCAAAAAATGATTGATTAATTATTTTTACAAAGCATGTAAAATCACTATTTTTTCGAGGTGTAAGACTAACGATAATTTTTTTAATACACGATGTGTTTAAAGGATAGACTCTTGAATATAGTAGGTATTGCAAGGAATTATAAGATGCCATTTCGATAAGCTTTGTATCTCTTGTCAAACGCATGTTGTTCATGTTTTAAAGAGAAGTTGTAGATTAGTGCGAAAATACTGTGTATATACTAATAGCTGTTCTTACTTAACGTTACATCTGAATACTTAAAAGTCTGGAGACACGCGTCTTTATATACGACTTTGTTAATAGTGAATATGTGTATAAGAGTGGGTAGAAGAGGAAAGCCCTAGTATGAGTAATCACATTAGTGGTTAATGTGGAGAAATTCATGTAAGTACACATCATTATTGCCGAAAGTAACGTGTGATAATATTAGTCATCGGAACGCTGAGTTAAGGAGCAGTAGTCGCAGTGTCATTACCCGGTATGCCGCAGAACATTAAGGCTAGCATAAGCATCAAGCATCATGACTCCGTGGTACTATGTCGCCGAATCGGTGCCTCTCTATTACTGAAGTAATAGTTCATTCAGTTAAGTAAGGCGTCTTTTTTTAATAGTTTTATTCCTAGTTAGATACTTAATTGGTTTCTAACGATACCTAGTAACCGATACCGATTAAACTTTAGAGTTGGTAAAAGACTTCGTTGAGTCCGGTAATGAAGGTCATCCGGTAAGAGGTCTGAACGTTTGCGCTTGGGTGAAGAGTCAGCCTCGGTAATGTGTTATTAAACTTTTCTAGCTTAATTTGCAGAAATTTGTGTTGCTTAAATAATGTGATTATAATGTATCTAGTTCTGATACCAAAGTGAATCTTTTCATAACCGGTACAGATGCAGTGAGTTGCCTTACCAATAAAATAATTTGAACTGCATTAGAGGGAAATTGAAGAAAGGCTAGACTATGGAGAATTAAGTACGGCTATAGTACTGGATTTTTTGAGTATGGGGAAAAAATGAGCTGTACGATTGAAACAGTATATAAGAGTCCGTAACTAAATCCTAGTATCTATATCAAGTTAGGCTTCGCCCGTGTGCTGACCATTTTTTCGACATTGTGCTCTATGCCTTGCCGTGTGTATTTACGTGTATGGTGTTGTATAAGTGCATCAACAGCTACTATAGAATTTAACGGAGTGCCGATTTTAAAAATTTTTAAAAAAGTGTTGAACCGATCTTTTATTAAAGGAATTTGTAATCGTGAGTTGGATCAGGTGACTGGAGCCGCTTTACTTCCTTTCGAGAAAGCTAAAATTAGAGCGCGGCGATCCACCCCGCGAGATGTGCCTAACGCTAGCGCCCGTATGCAGAAGGCACTGGACAAAATTACAAGAACGCTCGTGGGTCAATTCACCGGTTTCATTCAGAACCTGGACACACACTTTCTGGCTCAGTTACACAGGCAGGGTATTTTTAATGGTAAATTACCCATTTTGGAGATCGTGGCGGCCGAGATTGGAGCCCGGAATACTACGAGTGAGCAAGCTGTGCAGCCCTTATTTGCTGAGTTAAACAACATAAGGAATGGTAAGTTTAATTCTAGTAATAAGAATTATAGTGTAAGGCCTCTAGAATAAGTGGAGTTATTGAAGGATTGAGAAGGGGGCCGGCTGAACTCAGGTTCACTAGTGCCTTGCACTAGCCTGCGTAGGCCCGTTTGAGTATCATACATTCCGATTGGAGTGTATGTGTCGCTGCCCACTATAGTAGGAGTGTGCTGTCGCCGGAATAACCCCTTTTCATATCGTTCAATAATAGATATCATGCAATTAGGACGTGAGCATGATAGTCCGACTCGAAATGTTAGGGACTGTTAGGGCTGTTAGCAGCATATAATATATATATATATATATATATATATATATATATATATATATATATATATATATATATAAATTATTTAATAAGTTTTACTTTAAAACAATTTTTGGTTCAGATAATTTTGGAAAATCCACATACTGTAGAATGCCTACTGTAATTTTACAAAAACTAGTATAACGCGAGAAAGGTTCATTCTAATTTACTATTTTTAAAACACTGTAGTAAAAAAATTCTTTAAAAATTAATTAAACTTCAATATTATACCAACGATACCTTAAATGTATCAAATCCCAAAAGAATTTTTTTACTGCAGTATTTTAAAAATAGTATATTAGAATGAGCCTTTCTCACGCTGTGCTAGTCATCTTACACTATGGTGCTATATCTATGTGTGTGGATCAAAAATAAAATTTATATCTGAAATTATAAAGAAATTTGAAAGTTTTAATTCTGGAGACTCTGACATAGTGAACACAAAAATACTCTACATGAACTTGTTTTCGTACACGGAAAAATTCTACACAGATGTTTTCTACAAAATAATTTTTCTCTACTACAAAGCTCAACACATGTTTGTACACATTGTTGTAAGAATGGTATAACAATAAGTTATATGCTTATGTAGAATTGAGATAAAATTAATTCTTTTGTAGAAAATATCTATGTAGAATTTTCCCGTGTAAGAAAATAAGTTTGCGTAGAATATTTTTGTAAGCAGTATGTTTGGTTTCATTCTGAATAAATAAACAAGAAACCTTATTTAATATAAGAACTTAGAATGTAAAACTTTATAGATATTTTCTTAAAACATTACTTTTATAATCTAAAAATATAAATGAATAGATTTTTCAAATACAATATTCAAGCATAATTTTATAATAATGATTCGACATTAGGTTATTAATTTTTAAATATTTTCAGCCCTTCAACGTGAGAATAAAATTCGTGACGCTCTGAATGCTTAATTACCGGACGATGGTTTATGGGAGTTAGCCGACGAGAATGATCAGGATGCACGAGTCCGAGATGGTGTATGAGGCTGATATACCGGATGAGCTACTCGAACAAGTAGCCTGCGGTATAGAAAACGAACAGCACCTACCAACAGCTAGAGAGGTAGTGGAGGAACCACCAATGGCCGAAAACACAGCCGATAGTAGTGAGTGTTTTGACGTAATTTCCGATATTGTAGAGTATTACGCTAGGTGTCTAACGACTGCTAGGGTAATTGAGTTGAAAATAAATCAGCCTTTTTTTCCTCCGAAAAAGTAAATCGTTTAGAAGAAAATATGCGGAGTCTATTTAATTTTATAACCAAAAATTGTGCATTGACAGACTATGCCGGTATTACAATTATAAGCGCTAGTTTACCGAAAGGTCCCCTGCACACTTTTAGGTTAAGATCAGACTATCAATTCATACATATTTGGAATATGATTCAACTGGTTACCCAAAGTTCGCGTGAATTAAAAGCAGACAAAACACTGCGAATTAGGGTTGTTAGTATTAAGCCTCCTACAGGTCGTGGTCGTACGATATCGAACTACAATATTCTTAATTCTAAATCAATACTTAGAATAGTAAACGACGATGCAAAATGTCTACCGCGTGCGTTAGTGACTGCTTTAGTTCATAGTAAAAAACAGCAGCAGAACACAGCGCTTGTGAGGAGTGAGTGGGATAGAATCCGCAACTCGAAATGTAAATTACAGCTAGAAATGGCCGATCAATCAATTAAAAACGCAGATGTTAATATTTAAGAAATAGTTGGTTGTGGCTTGACTGAAATTAAATTGTTTCAAAATTATTTTAAAAAACTCGAAACTGTTATAAATGTATATACGCTTGAACAATTAGGTATAGGCGGACAGATATTTTTCAATCGTTTTGAAGTTCTAAAAGCTGAAAATATTGTACCTATACATTTTTTAAATATTTTATTTCCACAATTTGAAAATAAAATATATAAATATATAATATAATATAAATAGGTCACTTTAACGTAATTACAAATTTAATTGGTTTAGCAGCATGTAGATATTATTCTAAATTATGTAATAAAAAATTAAATAGAGAAACAACGCACAAGTGTGATAATATTTGTGATCGTTGCAAAGCTTCACCCATGTGTGCAAAAAATAATACGATCATAAAAAGTAGCGATTGTTTATTTGAATTTTTTGGAACTGCTTGCTATAACAAGCATTTAGAATCAAAATCATTTAATCGAAATCTTAACATCTGCGCGGTCGTAAAAAAATGTCGTATATGTAACAATGTTGTTTCAGTTGAGCAAAATACTCACGAGTGCGGAAAATCATATTATCCCACTTGCTTCTGTGTTCGTTGCTATAATCACCATTGCTATATGCCTGTTGTGAAACGTAAAGCAAAAAAAAACGGATGCGTCAGAAGATAACGAAACTTTCCGAAATCAGAGCATGTTTTTCTTTTTTACGAATCCGAAACGACCCAAGAGCTGGAGTATGAAGGTTCAAACAAACCATCATTAAACATGAGATCAATTTAGCTCGTTGGGCGGATAGTCAGCTATTTCTGAGCCAGCTATTAATTACTATTAAATTTAAATAGTAAAAACGTATCAAAAATATTAATAATTATAAGGATCGCCCCTGTACGGTCGCGCCCAGAAAGGAAAAACGTTTGAAAATTACGGTAACTTTATTTAGCTAACTGTAATAGCATTAATACTTCGTTAAATTAAAACAATCGTAATAACATTAAAGGTATTCAATTCAATAAAGCATTATTTCTTATTTTGATTGCAAATAAAACTAAAACTTCCTTTATTTTTTTATTTTATGTAAATAATATGAATTAGTAACGTTCAAATTTCAAAAATACTAATTTTGATAATGTAATCATTAAAAACCCATCTACGAAGAAAATAAATTCCGTCAATGGTTCTTTTAATTAAATCCTAAAAAAAATACGATGTTTTTTGTACAAAACAGAAATGTTGTATCCTTATTTTTTAGAAAGTTTTTTATAAAAATAAAAATTTTTTTACATTAGTGAGAGGCAAGGGGACTCACTTTAATCAAGCACCCCAAAGGAGACAATCCTTACTACGTCCACGTCGTTGTTTCTGGGTAGCGCAAAAAGTAAGGTTAATACATTTATAACAGATTTGGGGTGTGCAGGATAGCATGCGTGGGGTAGGGATGTGTGAGACTAGGGAATGTGGGGTATGGTTGTGTGGGATCGGGGTGTAACAATTTAGCATGTGAGGGCATAAAGCGTATGGGGTTAGGATGTGCGAGTTTGAGTTTTGTTTACTACGATGTGTAACTTTTGGGTTTGGGGTGTGTCGGTTCCCCTATTAAGCCTAAGATCTATTTTAACCAGCTAAGCCTGTGGTTCATGGAAAAACTGATTTTAAACGGACTTTTCGGAGTTTGACCTTGAAATGATCTTGAAAAAAATTTCTCAATATTATTTTGAACGTATAATTTCCCGCTCTTTCCGAATCCGGGGTCAAAACTAGGTGTTCCTATATGAAAAAACCACTTTGACCTTGAAATAATCTTGAAGGTCAAGTTCAAGATCAACGACCTTAGCGCCATTGTGTGACCCCCTCTGTCCCCTACAACTTTTGTCTAAACCATTTTTCTCTATCTCGCTTAGGTCCCGAGAAATCCGGGTGCGGCGATTAAAATGGGTCACCCTGTAGATTGAAACTTAAAGCTCTAGACGAAGATGTAACGACATGTACATCACAAAGTATAATTTAACCAAAAATCCGACCGTACTGGAATCTGTTGGACTTGGGCACCTTAACACCGAATGAATTCGTCATAAGATGTGCAAACGTGCACATTGATGACATATTCAGCGATGATGAATGTAATCTTGAGACACCCAATACATCATCTGACCATACTCCGGAAGCGATGTGCATAAACGATGTAGATGAAGGTACACACAGTAATTTATTTTTATTATAATAAGTTTTTGTAATACATGCACGATTTCTGCGTTTTTAAATCTATTAATCGGCTGCGACGGGGCAACAGCATCAGCTGTGTCCCCGACGCCATGACCAGGAAGGCCAGGCGCACACACACACATACACGCACAGAGAAGCCAATCCGGTGGCTGATGGCTGACTAGCAGCCAATACGTAGGGCACCAAGTACACACACACACTCGCGAAGGCCCGGTCGTGAGACACTGCAAGAATGAACACGCCTCCTGGCCACGGCGACGGCCGGGAGGTGGAACGCGCGAGAGAGATGTAACGAGAGCGACCGCGTGGCGCAGAATGACGCGCGCGCACCGCTCTCGCGCAACAGCCGGCTAGACACGCGGTGGGGAGCCGCGCGCGAGAGAAAGAGAAGGTGCGCTCGCCTCGCTGTACGCTACAGCGGGTAAGTACGACTGGCGCGCGTTACCAGCGGTAAGCTGCTGGTCTCGTGACGAGCTCTGACGGGCGCAATCGATCATAAAGGGAAAATCGATTCTCCCGCGTTGGCTCGTCGCGATATCGGTGCGCTAACGATCAGCGCAGCACCACCAGCAAGGAGGGCGCGCGTGAGAGGTCCTGTGGTTTTGCCGAGGTGATCTGCTGGGGAGAAAATCCCCACAGCTCACTTCTTCAGCTGCAGCCGCCCAGGACTATCACTTGAATTTTCCCAGACGACTGCGAGCCATTTTTGGAAGCGAGAGAAAAGCCAAGCAGTGAGTGCTAGCACAGAGATTAGAGAGCGAGAGAGAGAGAGAGAGAGAGCGAGACGACAGGAAAGTCTACGATAAGTAAAGCTTCGAGGTGAGCCAGCTTTTAATATTATCACCGCGAGTTCGCGTAAATTATAGTTAGATTCACCGCGATTCCTACTAATCCTTGGTGGTAGTCCTGAGCAGCGACGTGGCGTGTTTAGTCCGCCGCTGCTTTTCCTTCCTCTACCTATCGTGTGACGAGCAGACTGTCCTGCTCACGCCGTGAAGACGACGCGGCCTAGAGCCCGTCAACCTCGTTGCGCCGAAGTATTTCGCGAGTGTTGTCCTGTGCTAGTTGGGAGATATCGCGTCGCGCTGATTTCGCGAGTAATAGTAGAATTGGCGTCGCGCAGCAAACACCGGAAGGGATTTTCGCGGTTTCAGGCGCGATTCGCGGCAGGAGATAGCAGAGCGTGGTTGCAGAACCGAGCCAAGCGACTTGGTTTCGCGTCACTCTCGCGTTTTCAGGTAACAGCACGAAGCAGAGTGGAGCAGCAGGGAGACGGCTAAAGTCCGTGCTCCCCTTCAAAATAATAATTAAATAAATTGATAAATATACATATATATTTTTGCCTATTTAATTATAACCCGACAGATCCTCGCAGACATTTCCTATACCGTCCCTCCCGGGATATAAGAGTCCTGAGGAAGAGATAGAATAGTTTGTTGATTTGGGAGGCTCACGCTTTAAAATATTCTCTTGAATAATCCCAACATCACAATGGCGCCCAACGTGGGGCTTTTCTAACGGAATTTCCCCATAAAGTCTGCGAGAAACTGTCTGGTTGTGCACGTGTGCGAATAAAATTTTGTCACTCGGGGGGAGATTTGGGCATTAAGAAGCACTGATAGCCGATATAGACAGGCTGTCGTGCAGGGAAAATTAATTAAACGCGCGAAGCAAAATTTTTCTTTCTAAACGCGCCTAAGGTCAAGTTGTTTGCGCCGTAGCGAGCGTTATAGACAGCCGCTGCGAGTGTATACAATAACACCTCGGCCGTTGACGAATAGTCCGGTCGCGACGCGTAAACACGAGCGCGCTAGAGCTGAGCCGCGAGTAGGTAAACAAACAAGAGTATAGGCGCGAAGCGAGCGATATTGACCGCCGCTGAGCGACGGTTGGGATAGACCAGTCAGGTAAATAAACAAGAGTATAGGCGCGAAGCGAGCGATATTGACCGCCGCTGAGCGACGGTTGGGATAGACCAGTCAGGTAAATAAACAAGAGTATAGGAGTGAAGCGAGCGATATTGACCGCCGCTGAGCAACGGTTGGGATAGATCAGTTAGAAAATTTTTCCTGTAGGCTCGTTTATCGCAATAGAGTTTAACAAAATGAAGAAAGGGAAAAGCGGGATGCAGGAGGAGTATGCGCGGAAAATGCGGACAATATTAGGAGGCTCAAGGGATTTAAGAGCAAGATTACGCGAAATTAGGAGATTACCGGAATTAGAAGTAACGCGACTCCTGGCAGGAAAAAGTAAAAAGTTTAGTGTAACAGGCACCCCAGCGGAGAAGGCGGAGCGGCTTTTCCGGGCGGAGTTGTTAGCGTACGGTGCAGACGGAGATGTACCATGGTACCCAGAGAGAGACGAGAATTCGGGGGAAAGTCAGGAATCGAACTTTAGAGAGGCCTTGGTGATGAGTTCGTCGGAAGATGAATCAATGGACGAAACAGTAGCTCGCACCCAGGAATACGGCAAGGGATCAGGACAACCGGGAGGAGGGAGGAAGGAAATTAACTTGCTGGGGAATGTGACCCCCAAGCAGGTTAAAGACAAGAATCCCTTCGACTTTAACCCCGAGGCCACAGTGACGGCTACGGGGATAAACCCGCAAGGTCCTATCCGGCAGCAACCGGCTGACGACGACCCGGTGCAGCGTCAGTTGCAAGACCTGCAGTTAGCCTACGACAGGATGGATCTAGGTGATAGGCGGAAAGATAGACTGCCGCCGCGGCAGAACCAGAAGCCAGCAGAAATAGTTAACGGTGCGCGTCATAACGAAAAGCCGTCCAAATTTCACAAAAGATTGAATATTGATCTTCCGGAGACACCGACGACGTCCCAGGAGAAAAGTTCTTCCCGCGGCGGGAGCGCTAGTAACGTGCAGCAAGACGCAGCACTGGATCTGGTGGGGGCTGGGGCAACGGCGGAAAATAATTTGAATAAAGAACCGTCTGTCTCCAGGGATGCGGACAAAGAGAAGAGCAGGGAAGAACGTAGGGATGGATCTAGGACTAGGTCCAAGGAGCGGTCAAAGAGACGACCCTCCACGGACGAGAAAGGAAGTAAAGAGGGACGTAGGGATAGATCTCGAACTAGGTCCAAGGAGCGGTCAAAGAGACGACACTCCACGGACAAAGAAGAGAGTAAAAAGGGATATAGGGATAGATCTCGGTCTAGGTCTAAGGAGCGGTCAAAGAGACGACACTCCGTGGACAAAAGGGGAAGTAGAGAGAGATATATGGATAGATCTCGGTCTAGGTCTGGGGAACGGTCGAAAAAACGACACTCCGCGGACAGAGAGAAGGACAGGGAGAGATCCAGTCGCGAGAAAGATAGGCGTCGCCACCACCGAGGTAGGTCGACGAGTGGCAGACGCCATGATAGGCGAGAAGTTAGGAATAAGGGAAAGAGGGATAAAGAGAGAAGACGCAGAAGTGAGAGTAGATCGAATGAGTCAAGTAATTCGAGCAGTTCAGAGCGTAGCATAATCTCGCGGAGGAGTGAGCGAAGCCACCGACGACGCAGTCACTCTAGCCGACGCTCGTCGCGTGGCATGAGCTCGAGAGATGAGTCGTTAGAGTCGCGGCATAGTCGAAGGTATAGGAGTAGGCCGAGACACCACCGCCACCATCACCGGTACCGCACTTCTAGCTCCGAAAGCTCCGGTAGTTTATCAAGTAGGAGCGGCAGAAACGTGTCAGGCGGAGGTAGGAGGTGGACAGGGCTCTCAAAATCATTACAAACTTGGAGTCAGCGGTTCTCGGGTAGAGAGGGACGGTCCGCGGCGGAAGATTTTATAGAGAGAATGGATGATTGTCGGAAAAGCGAAAGGGTGGACGACCGACAAATGCTCAGAGCCATCGCGTGCATGTTGACAGGCGACGCGGCGAGATGGTATAGAGTTAAACGTCGCGAAGTCCGATCATGGAAAGAATGGAGAAACGCGTTCCGCCACCGGTTTGTGGGAGAGATCAGACAGGCAGATGTGCACGCAGACATGTTGAGACGTACGCAGGGATCAGGAGAGTCGATCACGGCGTTCATAGACTGCTTCAAATATGTGGTAGACCACTTGAAGCGGCCTCCATCGCGTAGAGAGCAGGTGGAGTTAGTGTACGAGAGAATCAGGCCGGAATATCGTAACTTCATGGCGTCCCGGGAAATCTGTTCTCTCGAAGATATAGAGCACTACGGGAGGAAGTACGAACGCCATAGAGAGTTGAACGAGCGCTGGGAGCCACCCCCGGCGAAAGAGAAAATGAAACTTCCGGGGTCGGCATATGTCCCTCCGGAAGGAACAAAAAAACAAATAAACGCCGCGTCAGAGGCGAAGGCAGCTGATCATGGGCCTCGAAATTCGAAACCAGCACCCAAGGCGGTCGTAGCCAGTGAGCCGGCTCCCGCCAAGCAATCAGCGAGCGAAGCAACAGCCGTGGTTCCGCGTACCCAGGGCAACCAAGACGGCGCGATCAGGATCGGGAACCAGACGTGGGGGAGTGGCGAAACAGGCCAGCGGCGGAACCCGCAAACAGAACCGCGGAACGGGAATTATCATCCCGAACGGCAGAACCCATCCAGGGGACTGCCAGGACCGCCGGGGGCGTTTAATGACTCTAACCGCCGAAGAGGCTGTTTCACGTGCGGGAAAGAGGGACACTTGGCACATGCTTGCCCTTCAAACGCGTGCTTCGCTTGCGGAGAGAACGGGCACAGAGCCGCAGCGTGCCCAAAGAGACAGGCCGCGCGGCGATACTGCCAACTCTGCAATAAAGAAGGGGTGACGGCCCGCGAGTGCCCCAACTGCGACATTTTACGTCGACTGGGGGTGGGAAACGGGGTGGCGGGTGCCCAGTTCGGTTCCCAGAAACCCGCCAACCCTTAGGAACCGAACCATCCTTAGGAATAGAGACAGCGAGGCAGCCTCCACTGCTGACGCTAGGTGATATACCAGAGCAGAAAATAGAAATGGGGCGTCCGGATACGAAAGTGAGTGAGGAAGTTAACGACTGTTTCCAAGGTACAGTCGGAAGCAAGGAGGTAGGAGTAGGAGAGTCGTCCTCGTGGCCGATAGGGGAAGGAAACCCTATCAGAACAGGGCAAAAAGAGAGAAGTTACGAGAGCAGAGATAACAGTGTAAGCGATAGGTTAGACGATGGGTCCACAGGAGTCATCAGGAAGGGGAGAGTGAGAGAGTTAGAAACAATAGCAGAAGAAGGTCCAGTATCGGACAATAGAGCGAGCAGTGTGAGTAACGCGGCACAACCATTAGGCGAGCCAAGAGAGGGGGAGATATCAGTGGGTGGAGAGTTACGTTTAGGGAGGGTGAGCTTAGAATCAGAGAGCGACAGACTGAATAGGCTGATCCGCAAAGCGCTCGGCAAAGAACTCCTCGCGGAGGAGCAGGAGGCAGAGAGTGGGGACGAGAACACTAGGAAAATGGCTGAACGCGACTGCCAAGGGCACGCCCTTCCTACCCAGGAATCTGGCGGCGACAAAGTGCGCAAAGTTGACAGCCACTTTCGAGTCGTTGGTGTGGGTGATAGAGCGGCATTAGTGGGCACTAATTTCGCTCTAGGGGGGGGTGGGCCTGGCCAAAGGCCAGATGTGATTGGAGGCCAACTGCTCGCAGAACCTCCACCATCTGCGGCAGCGGTCACCCATGATAGTAGAACCTTCTGGAAGATCAGACTAGGAGGACAAGACCACATTGCCCTTTTAGATACGGGTGCGCAAGTGTCAATAATACGCCACTCGGTAGCGAAAAGATACAGAGATAGGTACCAGCCGATTAACATGCTACTGCACGCGTATGACGGAGTAGCACAGACGGTGAAAGGCACTCTGAAACTAAATATAGGGGTAGATGGGACGGAGGAGACGATCCCATTTAAGGTGGTTGATCGGGCGAGTCATGACCTGATACTAGGAGTCGACGCTCTCAAGAAATGGGGAATCCAGTTCGACCTCGAGACGAACAGTTGGAGGATTCCAGGCAGACCGTGGCACGCCTTCGACGATGAGCTGGGAGACCACGCGAAAGGCATAAGCGCCGCCTGCGCGGGTCTCTCAGAACTGAGTCAGGAGGAGCACGATCGGCTCCTGGAGGTGGTAAAACGTTTTCTCCCTGAGGAACCGCCGAAAGAACTAAAAGCCACCTCCCTGACGAAGCATAGGATAGTTTGGAAGGGGACGAAACCAGTTAGGCATAAGTTTCGCCGATGGTCGCCACATAAACTCCAGATAGCGTGGAAAGAAATCGAGGAGATGAGACGCGCGGGGATAATCGAGGAATCGGATAGCGACTTTGTTAGCGCACCCGTGATCGTGAAAAAGGAGGATGGCGAGGAAAGATTCTGCATCGATTTTAGTGATTTGAACGAATTTACGGTCAAAGATGGGTATCCGTTGCCGCCCATGGACGGGATATTAGACAAACTTAGGAACGCGCGGTATATTACAAAAATTGACTTGCGGAAAGCGTTCTTCCAGATCGAAATGGAGGAGGAGAGTAAGAAATATACGGCGTTCGCGATCCCAGGCTCAGGGTTATGGCAATTTAAACGAATGCCGTTCGGGCTAACCAACAGCCCCGCCACCTTCCAGCGACTGGTGGACAAGCTGTTTGGTCCGGAATTCGAACCCTACGTGTTTGGATATCTAGATGACATTATCGTGGTCACTGAGACGTTCGACGATCACTTGAAGTGGGTGGAAGTAGTGCTCCGTAGAATCACCGAGGCAGGGCTAACGGTAAATCGCAAGAAGTGTGAGTTCGGGTGTTCCCAGGTTCGGTATTTAGGATACCTGTTAGACCGCGAAGGGCTGCGGCCCGATCCTGAGCGGATATCTGCGGTTATTGACTACCCCGCACCCAAAGATGTGAGGCAATTGAGACGCTTCCTAGGGATGGCGGGGTGGTACGGTAGATTTATCCCTCACGACGCGGAAATTAAGGTTCCCCTGTTGAAACTGATGAGGAAGGGTTGCGCGTGGCAGTGGGGAGAGGAACAACAAACGGCTTTCGAAGCGTTGAAGGAGGCTTTGACAAGGGCTCCGGTGCTGGCGAGACCCGACTTCAGCCGCCCTTTCACGGTGCAGTGCGACGCATCTGACTACGCGGTTGGAGCGGTGCTCACCCAGGAGCTAGAGGACGGCGAACACCCTATAGTTTACCTAAGCCGGGTCCTTACTCCTGCGGAGAGGAATTATACCACCACCGAGCGGGAGTGTCTAGCGATGTTATTTGCCATCCGGAAACTGCGGCCTTACCTGGAAGGGTACCAGTTTACCGTGATAACAGACCATAGCGCCCTACGCTGGTTGCAGAACCTCAAGGACCCGACGGGCCGTCTCGCCCGCTGGGCCCTGGAGATGCAGCAGTGGGACTTTGAGGTCAAACATCGCCCGGGAGCAAGTCACCACGTGCCAGATGCACTCTCGCGTAGCCAAGGGGAAACGGCCGTTGGGGTCAGTGCGTTCGAGACTATCGAGGATGCGTGGTATCTAAAGCGGAGGGACGAAGTCCTCGCTTTTCCCCAGAAGTATCGGGGGTGGAAGGTGGAGGATGACATGCTTTATAAGTACCGCAAGGACCCTCTCCTGGATCCGATCACTAACGCACAAGAGGGGTGGAGGCTAGTCGTGCCGATCGAGTATAGACCTCGCGTGCTGAGCGACTTACATCGCGAAGCATCGTCGGGACACCTGGGAGTTGAGAAAACTTACGATAGGGTAGCCAGGGAATACTATTGGGCGGGTATGTGGTACGACGTCCACCACTACGTGGAGGAGTGTGACGAGTGCCAGCAATACAAGGTCGTACAGACTGGGAAGGCGGGGCCAATGGGACAACGGTTAATAGAACGGCCGTGGGCGGTAGTCGCGGCGGATTTGATGGAGTTCCTGAAAAGTAAGAGCCAGCACAAGTACCTAATCGTCTTCCAGGACTTGTTCACCCGGTGGGTGGAAGTTAAACCAATAAGGAAGGCAACGGGCCAGGCGGTGGCTAAAGCTTTCGAAGAACTCATTCTCTTCCGCTGGGAGACCCCGGACTTCCTCTTGACGGATAATGGGAGGGAATTCATAAACAACACCCTTAAGCAGACGCTGGAGGAGTACGGGGTGAGACATGTGACGACTCCCCCGTACCACCCGCAGGCTAACCCGGTCGAGCGTAGTAATCGGACGTTGAAAACCATGATCGCGACCTTTGTCGGGGCCGATCACCGCACGTGGGACCAGCACTTGCATGAGTTCCGCCATGCGGTGAACACGGCAACCCAGTCCAGTACTAAAGTATCCCCCGCGTTTCTGAATTTCGGGCGGCAACCGCAGCCAGTAAAGAGTCTACGCCGAGAAGTGGAGGTACGCGGCCCGAAATTCACCCTGGATAAGGTCGAGTGGGAAAATCGGGCAAGGCGGCTCGAGGCCTTGAGGGAATTGGTGGTTCGCCACCTCGATGAGGCGTTTGAAAAGCAGGCGCGCCACTACAACCGCGGGAAGCGGGTGGTGGAGTTCGAGGTAGGGGACATGGTGCGCCGGAAGTTGCACACCTTGTCCAAGGGGGCGGAAGGGAAGTGTAATAAGTTGGACGCGAACTATGGACCTCCGTGCAGGATCCTGAAGAAGCTCTCGCCGCTAATCTACGAAGTAGAAGTTAGTGATAAGCGGCAGAGCGGGAAAGTGCACGTGAGTGAGCTGCGGCGCTACGTGGCGCCGCGGAACCGGCCCGCGAACACGTAAATGTGGTGGCAGTAAGTGTTGCACGTTATCCCCTATGTGTGTTGTCGTTCCCTTTATTAACAATAGAAGACATTACAGGATGTCAAGACAAATGGAAGCGCGTGAGGCCATCAACCGGCGGGAGGAAGAGAGACGGCGACGTCCGGTTACGGACGTAACCGCCACGATAAGGCGCCTCGTTTCGCCGACGGAGGTGGGTGGAGAGCCGCACTGGCCGCGGCCAGCATCGGAGGCACCGACCATTCCGCGCCGTCAACCACCCGCGACCCTAGCCACTCCGCCCGATGAAGAGGAGGAGAGCGAGGAGGCAGCGAGCCAACGAGCGGTAGCTGAGCTTGAGGCACTGGTGGGGGAGGAACCGGCGTCTCCACCCAGCCAGTGGGTATCCATACGTCCCCCGCCCTTGGCCGACTTGCGGGCTAAGTTGGAAAGGAGGGCCCAAGAGGGCCAGGAAGAAGAGCGGCCCAGGCTCCGCGGGCCGAATGGTAAAAAAAGGCGGTATAACCCGCACCGCCACATTGAACTCGACGATGTGGAGTCGGGCCCGTCGAGTCGTCGTCGGAACGACAGTTCCCCGGAGCCCGGCGTTCCGATCTCCCGTTCCACGGTCGAAGTGGAATTTCGACCCACCCCGTGGACGGAAGACGGGACCGAGCAGAACGGAGGAGGGCCTAGCTCTCAGGTGAGAATTCGTCTGGTGCGGCGTAGACAGCACAGACGGAGCCTTAATAACAGAGTTTTGTTGCAGGTGGAGACACCAACCTCCGCACCGACCGAGGAGAGAGATGTGGAGCGTGAGGAGCTAGGTCGAAGGACCGGCGCGGTGCCACGCACCCCAGCCTCCGGTGCTTCCGGATCACGGCGCTCCAGGTCGCGAAAGAATGCGATCCGCCTGGAGGGAGCTATGTTCGGGGGGTTAGCCCCGATCAGGACGGACCACACGGTCGATCCGCCCAAGAGGGCATGTTTTAACTGCTGGGCCATGGGACACGGCCAGCGAGCTTGCGCTCAACCCGCCAGCCAGTTCTGCGGCAACTGCGGGAGAAAAGGGGTATCGGTGGAGGATTGTCCCCGATGTGAGGCAGCCTACCACCGATACTTAGAAAACAGGACGGACGATGCCCGGGTGGAGCTGGCCCGGAAGAGGGAGGCTCGCCGGACCCTGTTTCCAGGTAAGGAGCCCAGAGTAAGTGTTTTTGGGAGATTGGGGCAGCGGTTATAGGGTTACCCTGTTTCCAGGAGAGGCACCCCCGATTCCGGCGGAGCCAGCCACCGCTCCCGCCCCGCCAGCCGCCCTGACAGGATTCTCGAGCCAGTCTGACTGGGACGAGGAGCTGTCAGGCACGGCCGTCGCAGCGGTCGCCCCTATAGAGACCGGCGAGAGGGTAACCCCGGCCACCAACGAGCCATCTATGGCCTTGGCTCTGGTGGCCTGGAGGAGGCCATCACCGCCCCCGATGAGGGAGGAGGAGAGAGAGAGGCAGGCACCGCTTCCAGCGTTGCTGGCACTGCCACCACCGGGCTTGGAGGAGGCTCTACCACCCCGCCCCGCCTTGTTGGCAATTATGCCGCCACCACCACCTTCGCCAGAGCGAATGGACGCACCGCAGCCACCGTCCCCGCCACCGAGACATGAGGCGCCGCCACCTGAGGCCCCCATACCGGCACCGCGCCTCTGGAGGGGCATCCTGGGTAGACTCCAGGGCTCACCACCGCCCTACAGACCCCGGGATCTGACACCGGACCGATACCGGTTTCCGGTAAGGACGGTCCCTCCAGTGGTGGCAGAGGCTGATTCAACATCTGGGGCTCCGGTCTCCGGTAGCCAGCGGGACAGGGTGTCCCCCCCGTTATCGGTAAGACCCCTCCCTACGGGTGAGGTGAGATAGGGTAGAGTACAATGTCTTAATGTTACAGAATTGGATGCTCCACCGATGCGAGGGCGAGGAAGAGGGTTGCGCCAGGGACCACCGGCCCGGGTTGGGGCTGAGCCACGGGTGATATTAGTGGACCTGGTCCACCAGGATCCAGAACCATCGTCACCGCCGCGACCAGCCGCACACCCTCCGCCACGCCGGAGCAGAAGCCGGGAGAGCCGGACCAGCCGTCGCCGACGCCGTATTGGGGCAATCAGGAGGCGCAGCAGCAGCGGCAGTAGCAACAGCAATCGCAGCAGGAGCGGCCACAGCAACGATACCGGTGATAGCGAGTCGTCGGGGGATGACTCTCGTCCTCCGACCCGGCGAGCCGCATGCCCCCGGTACCAGGCTGTCCTCCGGCAGCTGCGAGATCAGGAGATGGGGGAGGCACGCCAGAGGGAGCTGGCGGATGCCTGTTGGACGATAATGGGTTGTCCCAACCCCCTTCGCCAGCAGTTGTTGCGCACCATGCGAGGGGGGCAGAGGCGGCCCCTGTAGTTTAATAATTCGATAATAATAAAAAAAAAAAAAAAAAAAAAAGAGAAAAAGAAAAAGATGAGAGAGTTAACCTTCTTTGAACTTCCCTTTAGGAAACCCGTCATCCCGGGGGGGTATGTCGTGTTTGGGGGGGGTAATGCGACGGGGCAACAGCATCAGCTGTGTCCCCGACGCCATGACCAGGAAGGCCAGGCGCACACACACACATACACGCACAGAGAAGCCAATCCGGTGGCTGATGGCTGACTAGCAGCCAATACGTAGGGCACCAAGTACACACACACACTCGCGAAGGCCCGGTCGTGAGACACTGCAAGAATGAACACGCCTCCTGGCCACGGCGACGGCCGGGAGGTGGAACGCGCGAGAGAGATGTAACGAGAGCGACCGCGTGGCGCAGAATGACGCGCGCGCACCGCTCTCGCGCAACAGCCGGCTAGACACGCGGTGGGGAGCCGCGCGCGAGAGAAAGAGAAGGTGCGCTCGCCTCGCTGTACGCTACAGCGGGTAAGTACGACTGGCGCGCGTTACCAGCGGTAAGCTGCTGGTCTCGTGACGAGCTCTGACGGGCGCAATCGATCATAAAGGGAAAATCGATTCTCCCGCGTTGGCTCGTCGCGATATCGGTGCGCTAACGATCAGCGCAGCACCACCAGCAAGGAGGGCGCGCGTGAGAGGTCCTGTGGTTTTGCCGAGGTGATCTGCTGGGGAGAAAATCCCCACAGCTCACTTCTTCAGCTGCAGCCGCCCAGGACTATCACTTGAATTTTCCCAGACGACTGCGAGCCATTTTTGGAAGCGAGAGAAAAGCCAAGCAGTGAGTGCTAGCACAGAGATTAGAGAGCGAGAGAGAGAGAGAGAGAGAGAGCGAGACGACAGGAAAGTCTACGATAAGTAAAGCTTCGAGGTGAGCCAGCTTTTAATATTATCACCGCGAGTTCGCGTAAATTATAGTTAGATTCACCGCGATTCCTACTAATCCTTGGTGGTAGTCCTGAGCAGCGACGTGGCGTGTTTAGTCCGCCGCTGCTTTTCCTTCCTCTACCTATCGTGTGACGAGCAGACTGTCCTGCTCACGCCGTGAAGACGACGCGGCCTAGAGCCCGTCAACCTCGTTGCGCCGAAGTATTTCGCGAGTGTTGTCCTGTGCTAGTTGGGAGATATCGCGTCGCGCTGATTTCGCGAGTAATAGTAGAATTGGCGTCGCGCAGCAAACACCGGAAGGGATTTTCGCGGTTTCAGGCGCGATTCGCGGCAGGAGATAGCAGAGCGTGGTTGCAGAACCGAGCCAAGCGACTTGGTTTCGCGTCACTCTCGCGTTTTCAGGTAACAGCACGAAGCAGAGTGGAGCAGCAGGGAGACGGCTAAAGTCCGTGCTCCCCTTCAAAATAATAATTAAATAAATTGATAAATATACATATATATTTTTGCCTATTTAATTATAACCCGACAGATCCTCGCAGACATTTCCTATACCGTCCCTCCCGGGATATAAGAGTCCTGAGGAAGAGATAGAATAGTTTGTTGATTTGGGAGGCTCACGCTTTAAAATATTCTCTTGAATAATCCCAACATCACACGGCTCAAACGTGACCTCTTTAACCCGCTATGGTTCTCTCTTGGCACCGAAAATGGTCTTTTTTATGCACGAGTTACAAAAAATTATTATTTATCGTAAAAGTATTAAATAATACTAAAATAGTTTTTTTAAATTAGATTTCAACTGTACCGGTGGCCCCGAGTACTGTGTGGTCCAAACTTCAAATAATAGCAACGACAACGTTTCAGTAGAGAATGACATAATAAAACCTATAAAGATTAGAAAGCTTAACAAATTAAACTAAAATAGACTAAATTAAATTCATATACAACATATTTTTTGATACTCTGTGTGCATGCAAAATTCGATTTCTTATGGTTACATAGACTGCTCAAAATACAGGATTCTCGTACTAGTGTGCACAATTTAACCTGGTGCGCGAAACTCGATTTCGCGCACGCTCTAATTTAAGTACGTAATTTTGCACACTCTTATCAAAAAATAGTATACGATAAACGTGCACGTAGTATTTGATTGTCACGCTCGTGCAAGAATCGCCTACTTCGCACACTTATATCGTAATATACTATTCGCGAGTACTTTTATTATTACTTGACTGTGATAAGTAGAACAATCATTTTTATAGCTGCGAAATTAGACTGGAGAGTAGTCGTGTATGAAGCGATATGTGTGCGCGGTTGCATTTATTTAAGAAATGACTGATTAGTTTGTAAGGAATAAACTGTAACGATCTCTGTAGACTCTATGTATAGTTTTAAGAAAAGTTAACTAATATTGTCCAACTGTTTGCAAATGTAAGTAAAATATTTAAGTTTAACTATAACTGTACATTTATGAAGTGGAGAGAGTGTAATTGAATGTAAATGTTTCGAACGTTGTAAGTATGGTAGACATAGAATAATGTATTAAGTATGGTACGTAAACCAAGTTTATTTCTGGGTCGTATAAATTAAACTAAACTTACATTATTATAATTTTTATAACACGCGCCGGGAAGTTTCGACTATATACGCTGAAATCTTTAAGTAAACAATTGCCGTGTTTGAGCAGTCGTGCATCGAGGGAAAAATGCAGGAAATACAGGAATTCGAGATAAAACTTTAATTTTCATTATTATGTATACCCCCTAAACATGTTGGCGATACTTTCGCGTTTAGCGCCGCTCTCGGCGTGCAGCACGTGCTTCAGCAAATGCTCGGCATATGCCCTGCACGTGCCGACGATCCTTGCCGCCCCGGTAGGTGGCGCGGTAGGCGCATGCCGCAGTATTGCCTATCTAAGTCCCACTGATGAGAAGTTAAAAATTCTGGAAATACGGGAAAAAAGTATAGGAAGCTGCTTGGGACATTATTAGAAAGCATACTGTGCAATAATTTGTTATAAAAGTAGTGCTAAATGGGCTTTTTTTATTAAAAAAGGGACCGATATCGTTGTCACGCGTGCAGCACGATATCGGCACGGAGAGAGCATGCGTGGCGGCACGCGTACAGCTGAAATGACCAGCTCGTGATGTGCATAGAGACTGAGAAGTTAAAAATTCTGGAAATACGGGAAAAAAAGTATAGGAAGCTGCTTGGGACATTATTATAAAGCATACTGTGCAATAATTTGTTATAAAAGTAGTGCTAAATGGGCTTTTTTTATAAAAAAAGGGACCGATATTTGGACAAGCACGCGTGCTGCTGAAATGACCAGCACGTGATGTTATGGGGGTATGTAATTTATTATATGCGGGTTTCTCTCTACGGCCAATATCGTACTACTAATATATATATATATATATATATATATATATATTGTAACGAGGTTCAAGTCCTCGCTATGCCGGTAATCAGAGCAGGAATCAGAGTGATGGAATACGACGGCATTGGCTCAATGGCTAGAGCGTGCGCCTAGAGATCTCGGGAGCGCTAGATCGATTCTCGGTCCCGGCGTCTCCTTTTGTATTTTCCTCCTTTCGAAGACAGTCTCACCCTGTTACAATATATATATATATATATATAGTAAACGGGGAAAAACTATGCTCTCGTTGCTCCAATAAATCTTGATGAAGAAACAGCATTTTGGAATGAAAAAATTAATGATAATAATTTTTAATGATAGATTTTGATGTATAGATTGCGCGGATCTAAGCTCTGGCTGTAATTTTTTAGCAATCCAGTAGAAAAAAATTGGTGAAATTTGCTTTTTTACAGATTTTTTGGGCTGGTTGTTGTCAACAAAAAACAATTGTGTGTTGGCGAAAAATTTAGCGGATATTGTATCATGAGAAAGAAGACTACTGTTTCTTCGCCGAAATATATTGGAGCAGCGAGACCATAGATATTCCTCGTTTACTATATATATTAGGAGTACTATATCGGATGTAGAGAGGGATCTTAAGGGGACACCACATATTTCATATAAATATACTACCCATGTTAAATTGACGCGCTCCTGTGCTCCCAACTTTTAGAAAAACGGTTGTACATAGGAATCTGAAAAAATTACCGCTTATAGTTTTAGATACCGTCTTTGCGCGGAAGCGAGCTGGATAGCAGCCGTCGACGAAATCCTGGCGAAAAAAATACTTAATATTACGCTCTTTTTAACTTGTCAAAACTCGGCCAAAACAATTGATCGATCTCATCGAAAAATCCGCTCTCACACTCTTTTTATCAAATATCAATTTATTTTTACATTTATTTTGACGATAAAATTCGCCTGACAGCGCATCCGATGGTTTGGATCTCGATATTGTGAGGTTAGATGAAATCAATTGTTTTGTCCGTATTTTAACAGGTTAAAAAGAGCGTAATATTAAATATTTTTTTCGCCAGGATTCCGTCGACGACTGTTATCCAGCTCGCTTCCGCGCAAAGACGGCATTAAAAACTATAAGCGATAATTTTTCCGATTTCTATGTACAGCCATTTTTCTAAAAGTTGAGAGCAAAGGAGCGCGCCAATTTAACATGGTTAGTATATCTATATAAAATATGTGGTGGCCCCTTAAGTTAAGAAATGACTGATTAGTTTGTAAGGAAAATACTGTAACGAACTCAACAAACGAGTTAAACTCATCGTTATTAATTAATACAAAATAAATGTGAATCAAAAGATTGACATTTAATGCACGCTCATACCATCTTAAAATTAAAGATATTATGAAAAGAGGTACATTATTACGAAGGTTTAAAATTAATTATTAAGAGAGTAAAGTGAGCAAATGTCATGGGCCAATGATGCGTGGTCTAAATCCAAAGTTGTACCACGCCTCTCCGTGACTTAAGTAGTCTATTATTTCATCGCTACCGTAGCGGTGCAATAATTGACTGCTTACGGCACGGCTTTAGCAGATTTCAGGCAAGCAGTGCTAAAAAATAGTATACGGTACTCATGTAACTAATCAACGTTAAGTTTGCTATTTGCGCCGTAAATTTTTAGTAAATAATTGCCGTGTTTGAAGTATATATTGCTTAAACATTATACTTATTACTCTCTTGCCTCAAATATAAGCTGTAAACTATAATTTCAAAAACTTGTTATAATTATTCTTTTAAAAAAGGATTTGTTTGGGGTAAGTGGATTTAAGGTTTCACGGTTTAACATACAAATAAATATTTAATAATCAGCTTCCAACTATGGAAACTCTGAATGCTGATACTAAAGCAAACTTTGCCAATTGGCATTTAAGTATTTAACATATGAATTCATGGATCTTACATCCACGGTGTTTTGAACTTAAACTATTCACCGATTAGTACAAAGAATATATATATATATATATATATATATATATTAAAGCCCTATACATTAGTTTCAGTATTTTTCATAAGGCAATGTATTTATCGTACGTACGAGGACCGGTAATACATCGCGCTGAACTACACTACCGTAGAGCGCGGGGACTCTGCTGAGAAAGACTCTAGTTTGCCGCGGCTGGCCAGCGCTAGCTCCCCTCCTCGCCAGCCACGCGCGCTGTCTCTTTCTATTTACCCCCTCCAGCGCGATTGTGCTCATCGTCCGATTGTGCTCTCTGTCTTAGCGTCGGAGATAGTTCTCTCACGTGTTCGATTTGCCGAACCGAACTGTCATTCTACTGTCAAAACTCGAACATGAAAGTTCGTTTTTTTCTTGCGTGTACGTCTATTTTTCAAACAATGGTGGAATTTGTAGACAATCAAGATATTATTAATTATATTGTTATACCCCACAGTTCCTACAGTATTTTTGGTGTTGCTGTGAAGAAAAATAGTAACGTACCACGAGAGGAAAATTAACTATCTTAGACTAGTTTTTACCACCACTTTACTAATCTTCACTTTAGAAATCTATTTTATATAAGCTCTGAAATGATCTTCGCTCCCTAGGTGTATAATATATTTTAATTAATTTTATTATGCTAAAGTTGTACTCCTTTTATATATTTTAACTATTACAGAATTTTTTAAAATAATATTTTTTTGTATTCAAGGAAAGGAAAAGAATCCTCAAAATCAAACAATGCATAGATGGAGAGATTAGTGGATTACATGGAGCGACATCCACAACTGGTCCTGGGCACTGCTGATAATGCTGATGATCTGTGAAAGGTTCTCGTAAGCACGCTGAATGGTACTCCTAGAGGCACCATTAAATCGGTTAAATTATGGCAAAAAGTAACATTGTAATTATTATTATATTATTTATTATATTATTATTTTCATTTAATAGAACATAATATGATAATTTGTTAATAATTTTTGCAGCCTTGGACCGATTTAATCAATTCAGCGAGAGAGAACCTGATGTTTTTATCAGAAGGATCAAGGTTAGCTCCACTATCAGAGCATCGCGTAAAGGTGTTGAAACTCGTAGGCTATGAAGACGAGAGTGATTGTAAAAGTACATGCAAGCCTGAGTCATCTGAATGAGGTTCAGCTCGGATCTTGAACCACTATCAAATAATCAAAGCTATACATCAAGACCATCTACGTCCAACTATCCATGAGGACCATCTACGTCCAACTATCCATCAGGACGATCTACGTCTAACTATTATCCATCTCTAAATGCTGACTAATTGTTCAGACCATCTCTACCTCTGAACACATCTGCTAATTATAGAGCTTCACCACCCATCAGGTGCAGTAGCAACAACAGCTGGTGAGAATTATTTCATATTATTAATATGAAAAAATGTCTTTTATGGCATGACTGTTGCTGGCCTTTCTGGTATTATTCGCGGCCAGGTCATAGAATAAGATATTATTAAATTATCATAATAATAAACGTCCTTATTTTGCAGTTAAGAACTTCAGGTCAATCGATCGGTTAAATGACAAGTTAACTTCTTCTTTCGAGCAAAAAATATTTGTTTGCAACAGCTATTTCAGACTAATAATAAGGCTGTGTTGGAGCAGTTGCCAAGATGATAAGCAATCAGTTCATGAAGGCCTTGAATAATCAAGACACAGCAACAAGCAACGAGAAGGTCAGTGGTGTTCCACCAAATGAAGAAAATGAATATTTTGCAAGTGTGAAATTTTATACGCTGACAGTGATGATAAAGAAGTATTCATTGATGTGCTATACGATGAGGAAGAAGAAAGCGAATAATTTAATAACTTTTTTTGTTCATGTAGGTGACTGAGAAATGTGCTATCTGTCAAGAACCGTTCAAAGACCCAGCCATACTCAGGTGTTGTCATATTTTTTACTTCGCGTGCATATGCCAATGGTTAAGGGATGAGTTCGAATGTCCGCTGTGTCGTCAAACAGTATCATTGCTTGACCTCTACAGATTAGACTAAAATTAGTTAAGTGCAAGATAAGTTTTCTATTTTATAAAGAAACAATGTAAGTTTTTTATTTTTGTAATTAATAACTTATGTTTTGTCATACCTTAAAATGTGTACTCTTCCATGTGAAAAACCAAGAGCAGGAATGAGATAATGGTGGACAAGCGGAGCGTAGCGCCTAGCAATATCCACCGCCTTGTGCCCTACTCTGACCATCAGAGCCTGTTATACCACCAGGACTAGTTGGAGAATGCGATGGTGCTATCTTTATACCATTGGCCTGCATTATTAAAATTTTATTTTATTTTTACCATCACTCATTATTTTATTTTCACAACCATTCATTATTTTTACCATCGCAGCTCGTTTCAGTTCAATAAAAACAACTTAAATTACCTCATTGCAGATGTTAAACACATCCTTCTGAAACTTCTCGTAGATCTCCTTAGCTATGTTGATAAAAACTTCTATATTAGCTGCAGTCTGCACTATTTTCTTCAAATTGATAGATTAGGTCACACGTACTATTACCTAAACTGCAAATATTAGCCCAAGCATGAGTGCATGCGATGCGCATATCTGTATATATCGCATGTCGCTGTTTGGCTTTTGCTGTCTCACTCGACATGCTTAGACAATAATGCCCTTGTTCTTGGGTGCGGTATTCTCGTCACAGGCTAGTAGTAAGAGAGCTGATCCTTATACACTCGCCTGAAGCTGCGTGGTGGTTCACCTAAGTATGTGGAGGTTCTATAGCAGATTTCCTCCCGATACACACGAGCAGCTTTCCTCAAGTGGGAGTTCCGCTATTGAGGGTAGAGATGTCCAACGATCATCTAGGAGACGTACGGTGAGTGACGGAGGGTGACTTTGAGTTCAATACGGTTTCGCATTACATATTTTCCTTTGACTAATGTTCGGTTTACGAACTCTCTACGGATTTCGGTTCTCACTAAATAACCTTTCCTGGTCCGTCACAGCGTATACTGCTATAGATGTATCTGAGATTTTGATGACTGATAAAAGACCTAATATTATCGACGCAAGATGGATTTTTAAAAGAAAAGTAGACGAAAAGGGTTAAACCAAATAATAACTAAAAGGGGAAACCTATGCTCCAATATTGAGAATACTTTTATAAGGACCTTCTTTTAAATTGCTAATAATTCTAAATATAAAATCAAAGAGCTCGATGTTGAGTCTACTTTTCTTTATGTAGAAATATCAGAAGACATATATTAAGAAATTTCATAAGGAGTTCAGGTTAATAGCGACATGAGAAAATCTTTTCTCTGCGGAAAGTAAATCAATCACCTTAAGGTTTGAAAATAAGTTCAATGAATAGAATTATAAATTTGATATTGATTCATGTTTGTCTATTTATAAAAGGTATCTGAATATTATAACAGCTATTTCATATGTAGGCGATATACTTCTAGCTGGGCCAGACGATAAACTGGTGAACGATGCCAGCAGAAAGATAAGCAATAGTATATTGTGCAACTAGGGGAGAAAATAGCTTGTTCTAACGCCGTGGCCTACGGCATTAGAACAAACCATTTAAAACTTGTAAAAAAGTTTTAAAATTTATCTAAATTTTCAAATTTTTTCAAATTTTAAAAATTTTCAAAATAATTAAAACTTAAAATTTTTTAAAATTTTACAAAATAATTATAACTTAAAAACTTTTGAGCAGCGGGATCAAAAACAATTTTCCACCCACTGGAGCAGAAATAAGCATTTTTCCTCCCGATGCGAGAAAAATTCCAATTTTCCATTCACTTCTCATGCACGAAAAAGAGCCTTATTCTTGCCCCTGCTGAAAAACTGCTGGCAATTCATTGGCACGTAGTTTCCTCCAAACAAATCTATTGTTCCTTGTTCGTACGTATCGTTCAAGTATATTAATTTAATAATGCATTTCTTTTTCTCCGGATCTTCTTAATACAATGAATTGCAATTTATATCACAAATAGACATCACTCACAACCTCATAAAATCATGAATTTTGTCAAAATATTCTGCTTACTCTCCTATAGTAGGAGACTGAGAAAAGCGGGCTTACCTTATGCGAAAAATTTGGAGTTTCGTTCTAGCCATCATAGAGGACTCCTTAGTAAGGATCAGATAGCTTACCTAAGAGGCCTACCATATTGTTGGAAAATGGCCGCGTATATGTAGACAGCAAAACTGATCCTTACGACGAGGTGTAGAAACAATCAGTTTTGCTGTCTATATATAAGCTGATTGTATGATTTTACGATCGATTCTCTACCAATTCGGAAAAAAAAATTATTTGCCATCATAAGCTCTGGTTGACATATTCCTCATAGTGTTCCTTAGTGTACTTGGTATTTTTCATATTATAAATTACTATATGTCAAAGTTTTTAAGTAGTTAAAGATGAAAAAAGGCCAAAAGTTATGTTCTTAAAAAGATAAACCACAATCTCCAAGTCTGAACAATTTTCAAAATTTTTTAAATTATTATTGCAATATTCTTTAACTTTGAGTAATATAAAATTTATTTTTCAGACCTCAGGGATAAAAGAATGGTATTCTATCTTTAAGTAAATTACGCAGGGATCCTTCTCATCGAAAAAAATTATGTTCCTTGCATAGCCTATCTAATGACGAATTTGAACGATTTTAAAGCATTTAGCTCCAGTGTATGGCGTAACTTGACGTGCCAGAGAGTGACACTTACGCCACTAGTATGGTTATGTGCTATTTTTTTCGATGTACTTGCGCACCAACTCACATAATTCTACAATCGTGTGCATAAATAGCGTTTGACGAATATATTCGTCTGTATCAGATACAGAAGGAGGCATAGTGAAATAACCTTAATTTCAACCTTCTACGCATTCGACGTACTACGCATGTGATCTGTGTTTGACAGTAATCGTATATTTGTTACAAGTTTTCGGTTTGAATAAGCCCAAAATCAGCGGCACGGAACTACAAAACGTTTTGTGGAGTGGGGACACTTGCTCGTATAGCGATTGACCTGAGATATTTTCAAGAAATTTCATATAGCGATGATAAGTGCCATATGAAATGTATAATATTAATTTGCTACAATAATTAGCTTCTTTATCTAAAGTATTAGCTAACTTATATCAACAAATTATTTCACATGCTTACCAATTTAGTGTTATTAAACATGTTTTTAAACGCATATTTGGAGTTTTAAGAAGATCTAAAACAGTTGGGCCAATCTTTTTATCCTCATAAATCATTGATTTCTGACGTTCAATTTGATTCTGCATTTTCATGCAAAACGTAGGAGGAATTTCGGTTCCGTTCACACGAGCTAAGTTGTGTAAAATATCGTTAGCCTCTAGTAACCGACTTTTCGTTAGTAACCATCTTGGCGATTCAGGAAGAAACCTAAAATTAAATATTCATGAAGTAAATACTGCAATTATAATAGATCATTTATTTTTTATAAATAGCATAACTATGAATAATAAATAACTTCTATTCACTGTAACTGGAGACGGTCATATTTATTGTTTGTAACACTCCTTACACCCTCCACAGCGCTCAATAAAATAAAACTACTGATATTGCGAAAAACTAAAGTTTCAAGACTTATTTTAGAATTAATTCGCGACTATAATGCCCTCCCCCCTCTCATCGAGCCATCAGCAGCAGCAGCAGCACAGCAGTAGCAACGCCAAGAAGCACCAGCGGCAGTGCCAAGAACTGCAGCCGCTATCAGAACGCGCCATAAGTACGAGAGAGAGCTCAGCGAGTGGAGCGGCGTGTGTATAATGAGTGCGAGAAATAGGGGAGAGAGAGAGAGAGCCAAGCGAGCAGCGCAGCACGCCAACTGTACGCGTGTGTGAATGGATTTTGTAAATAGGTGTGTATGTAAGTATGGAACTATGAATGAAAGAAATATAGAGGAAGGACACGCTCAAGTATAAAAGGTTACGTAAGGCCTGTGCTGCTTATACCTCGCTTCAGCGAAATTTAGGCACGGCAACTATCTTAAAATGTAGTATATAGTATGGAAATTATACTCTAGCGCAACATAAACGCAACACTGACATTTATTATTTAAAATTCGGTATGCAGGGAGGAAGAAGAAAAATTTTATCCCTAATATTGTATGAACTAATTTGTTTCATAAGAAGCAAAAAGGACTTAGTCGAAGTTAACTAAATATATATATATATATTGCAACGAGACGTCAGTCTCGTGCAGAACACGCGCAAAGCAGTCACACACATGGGCGAGCGAAGGGCGAACCCGCACGAAAACAAAGCGAGCACAAGCCGAATGCTCATGTATACCAACACGTGCTCGAGTACCGTGAATACAGCTGCGGGTAAAACCGACGACGGGAGCAAATCGCCGAACGCATACTAACGAAGGGAACACACAAAGCGCTACACGGATATACTCACCTCCAGAGGGCGTTGGCGCCAGCGACTGGGGCTATATAAGCCCAGCCGCGACAGCACAGCGGGCATTTCAGTTAGAGCTTCCGATCCAAGCGTTGCCGTGAGAACACGACACCGTTGGGAGAGCGCTAATAGAACCACCGACATCTGGCCGTTTCGTTCGCACACGTAACGGCGCAGATATCCGAAATCACCGTACAGTTATCTGGATTTCCACTGTGAGCATACAGGGTAATCCAGAGTCACTAAGTACCTGGAGGAGCACCTTCGTGAGCACACGTTGGGCAACTACAGGTACGAAAGCCACGGCCAACTACCGTTTCACCGTTTCCTCGTCCCTATTGCCGCTGTGAGCACCCAGGGTAATAGGAACCAGAAACCGACTGCAGAGACTTGCAGAGTCGTGAGCACACGTCTCTGTCAGACTCTGCACATCCACTACACACACCTCCATCGTTCCGCCGTTCCGCTTGCCGCTGTGCGCACACAGGGCAAGAGAAACCGCGAGAAGCAGCCGCAATATCAGGTTGAGTCGTGCGCACACGTCTCAACCAGATCCTGTGGAACACAGACAAACACCGTTCCGACGTTCCTCCGTTCCGCCTACCGCTATGTGCACACAGGGTAGAAGGAATCCGAAAACCGGCACAGAGACCGCGCAAGATCGTGCGCACACGTTCTTGTAAGGACTCTGCAACTACAAACCCACACCCCGATGTTCCGCCGTTCCTACTGTCACTGTGCGCACACAGGACAATAGGAACAACCAAACAACTGCACACGGGGACTTCAAAGCCGTGCACACACGACGGCGTCGTAACCGATGAAGTAAATTATAAACAAGCGACACCGTACCGTACCGAACCGTTACCGCTCCGTACCGTATAGAGTATAAGAACAGATTGTAAAGACAAGTCTTTCTAATTAGCGTATTCTTGTTTGGTTTTGTTACAGGTCGCGAATAACAGCACGCCATATTTATAAATAAATATAAACCACTCAAACCAAATCAGAACCAAATCAGAAGTAGTTCTTTTTCACCTACTTCCCTCTCCGAATCCTGGTCCCGACTGATAATATCCGGCGCGAGGAAAACGCAACCGTTACAATTTATACCAAAATTTCCTGTTGATTTATTTTAGCTTCTTTACTCCCATATACGTTGTAACATAATAACTATAAACGCAAAATTAATAATATTTTTTTGAATGTATGTATTTTTATACGCTATTAGTTACATTTGATCGCATTTTGAAATTTCTATATTATCATAGAAAAAAGTAACAAATAATATTGTCGAAATTCATCAAAAACTCGTTAATCGATTGAAATAAAGTTACTTTTCTCGAATTCAGAATAAAAAAACAAAACTTCATGCCAAAGTTCAATGACATCGCCTATATAGTTCGGATACATAGTTCGACATACATATTCTAAAAACACTTAATTCGAGCCTCTAACACACCAAAATATATTTTGCAGAAGTATTGACAAAACTGAACATTTTATTATTACAAAGCTTCCTTTAGAACGAAGCAAAACGGTTTCTTTTCTGGTTATCAAATCATTCACAGATTTTCACAGATTCATGGAAAGATATACTTTTATAAATACTTTTTGTCTCTATGATGTTGTTGATGAATACTGTCCAGTCCACTTGACGAATTTTACCAAGTATCTGATTTTTATAAAAGTTAAGAACAACGGGAGGTTAATTGTTTATTATAACAAAAGTCAAAATATTAGTTTTTACTTTTCTTTCCCTTTGTGAAATAAAAATATGTGCGTCGATGTTTTAGATCTGCCACGGTGCCACGTTCCGGAATGTCTAACCTTTTTAAATGACATTATTACGTCTGGCCTTATGAAGACGAACTCAGCCCAGATTACCATCGAAGAGTAATGCAGTATGCTACCGCCACGAGGAAGTATACAGTTCAAATTCTTGGCGGGAAGACTGTAAAAAATATCTGTATAAACATTATATTATATTTAGATTTGAAATGTAATTTATTATTTGGGTAACAAAATATACGATTGCACATAGATCGAATAATATAATGAATAGTATAAACTGAGCGTAAGCTTTACACGCATAATTTAGATACAAACGCGAAAACACACACACACACACACTACATCTTACAAAACTCTCGCACTCTGTTAATCAAAATGTTCGTTAAAGGTCCCACTAAGTGCGGGCGAGTCGAAATATTTACGCATGCAGTTCGCGTTATGATATTTATGTCGTCGAAAATCTTAAAATCTAATTTCAATCTTCGCGAAAGAGCCATTAAGAGCTCTTCCCCGAATTCATCTAAAACGTAATTTGGTTTACACTATGCGTACCCTTCCTCCACCGGGGGCTGACACCTTGTCGAGTGCCCGCTTTTTAGGGTCTGGTATGGCGGCTCAACGACATCGAATTACATCCCGAACTCGGATTGGTGGGGTGAACGAAGGAAGGAGGCCGAGAACGATCGGCCAACCTTCTCCCCGACACGTTACTAGGGTGCGTCCTGGCGTGGCGGCGAAATTGGGCTGATTCGGCATACGGCCTCTCGGGCTCAAGAGTAGCCTCCCCAGCAGGATCCCTGTGAAAGGGGCTCTGCTGTCGGGCCTTTCCTCTGACCGAGGTCGGGCCTTTCTCCTAACCGAGGTCGGGCATCGGGGTTCCCCGAGAGTGACCTACGGACTGGTCGGAGGTTAAGGGCAGCCCACCATTGCGTTAGGGAAGAGGCGCAATGGGTATTTCATCCAACCCCTAATACCAAGGTGTGAGCCAGCGTGCCGAGGAGACTAGTTGGCCGTTGGGGTACTAGTCGGTCTCTAACGATGCCTCGGAGAAACTGAGCGAAATCTCCGAGTAGTTAGCCTTACGGTTGCATGCGGGGTTCTGTGACGGCGGATCACTTATTTCCTTAGCTACTCGTAGGACCAAAATGAGAAGGGACCAATGGCTCTTCAGGAGGCCGGCGACTCGGCAAAGGGAACGCTGCCCCAGGGGCCACTGGAATCAACTGCGCAGGCCCAGGGAAAGATGGTGGAGGCACCCTTAATGCCTGAGGGGGTTGCGACCCCTGATGCCCCGGAACTCTAAGGGCGGAAGAAGAAGAGGCACTGCGGCGCTGTAAGGAAGAGGAAGGCCCGCGAGCGTGCTCGCGCGGCTGACAAATCCACTACAACCACACCCGCGGAAACACCGGTTACGGGACAGAGGAGGTGACAAGGGATGCACAAGACCCCGCCCTCTGATGCTAGTAACAGCAAAAAAGCTAAAGTCCAAAGGTTCCGCCAAGGGAAGTCCAAAGGTTAGTGAAATACTGCATGCTCAACAACTTTCCACTGATTATAGGGTGCGACGCCAACTCGCATCACAGAGTATGCGAAAACATGGATACCAATTCTACGGGAGTTAGACTACTTGATTATCTCGCGGGAACTGACTTAGAGATAATGAACGTCGGTAACACACCCACATTCAGGAACGCTGCTAGAGAGGAACTGATAAACCTAACTCTGTCGTCCACCAAGATAACGCATCTGATCAGCGAATAGCGAGTGAGCTACGAACCATCGTTGTTGGACCACTCGCTGATCACATATGTAGTTGGCACCCCCAGTGAGGAACAGCTTAAATAGTCGAGAAATCCCCGGGATACGAACTGGGGAACATACAAAAGAGACGTGGAGAAAGCCATGCGCGAAATATCACTCGTCATCAGGGACAGCGCATCCCTGGAAATGGCAGCTGACAGATTCGCTAGAGACATGATACAAGCTTATGAGGGTAATTGCAAACCCAAACAGGCGAGACCAAAGGTGAAGTTAAATGGTGGAATCAAAGGCTGGAAAGCTAAAATACAAAACATAAAGGGCCCTTGACAGAGCCATGAAACACGGTACACGCTCCCTATGGACCCAATATAGGACACAAAGGGATATATACCGGAAAAACTTCAAAGAAACTAAGCGAAATAGCTGGAGAAGTTTCTGCGAGACCGTCTAGAAAGGAAGAGAAGCGGCCAGGATGGACAAGATCCTGGCCAAAAATCCCGAAGCTGTACTGGGCACACTTAAGCTCCCAAATGGACAGCACGTCACTACAGATGAGGAAACTTTGAATTTTCTCGTTCAAACACACTTCCCAAGCTTCGTGGGGAAAGCGCGCGACCCGCCGGCCGGGGGTTCTAGTCGAGGCCGCAGACCGACGTACGCTGAACTAGGCGAAAGCCGGCTACTAGCCGGCCGAATCGTCACGCCGGAAAGGGTGAGATGGGCTATAAGATTGTTTGAGCCATTCAAGTCAGCGGAACCCGATGGTATTTTTTCGGCCCTGCTTCAACAAGCGGAGGATGTTATTATTGACCCACTGACACGAATGGCGAGGGCAAGCTTAACGATTTGTGCGATTCCTACAGGGTGGTAGGGAACCACAGTAGTATTCATACCGAAACCGGGAAAAAACGAGTACACATCTCCGAAAGACTTGCGACTATCAGCCTGACATCGGTTGTACTTAAGAGCGTTGAAAGAATGGTCGACAGATACTTTCGAGATATTAGAGGGCTGGCAGATCTACCGAGACAGCACTTTATAGAGCAGTATCTACGATCGAAACACAGTTAAACACAGGCTAAAGGATACGCCGTAGGCGCACTACTAGACATCGAAGGAGCATTCAACCACACATCACGAGCGGTGATCAACAGAGCTATGAGTAGCCATAAGATGCCTCTAGCAATAGCGGGATGGATTGACCACATGCTGAGAAATCACAACCTAGAAACGAGTAAAGGCAGCATAACACTTAAAGGCACATTGAGGTCAGGATGCCCCCGAGGTGGCGCCCTTTTACCACTAATATGATGCTTGGTAGTGGATGAGCTGTTGATCCAACTAAACAACACAGGCTGCACGGCTATTGGATACGCGGACGATATCCTTATCATTGCATGTGGCCCTTTTCTTGACCCCCTGATGGGAGTCATGCAAGGAGCCCTAACATTAGTAAACAAGTGGTGCAACAAGACCGGATTATCTGTCAATCCAGCCAAGACGGTGATCCTGGCCTGCACCAGAAGATATAAATGGAAAAGGGAATGTAACTTGACTCTTGGGGGACAAAAACTATCTCTTAAGAGTCATGTCAAATACCTGGAAGTCATCCTGGACAGTAAGCTGTTCTGGAAGGAACACCTAGAATATGTAATAGGCAAGATCACGGCCAACATGTGGCAACTGAGAAGAGTCATAGGTAGGAAATGGGGCCTGTCGGCAGGAGCCATGAGATGGATATATGAGGCTGCTTGATATAAGCGGGCCTGATGGGAGGAGGAGAAGGCACTCCATGGCGCGGAGAAGTTGGCTGAGGGCCGGTTGGACCCGCTAAATCCTTCCTGCTCCTTGGCAGGGAAAGGGGTAGGCGAAGTGAAGTGATCCCTTCGTGTTGGTTCGGTAAGCAGGGAGCGCCCGTTGAGGCGCCCTTGATGAGTCCCCCATTGGCTGCGGCTGTGCTCGTTTCTAGTTGGGCAGTGAACGCCCGCTGAGGCCCCCTCGGTGCAGTCACTGCTGGCCTGAATCTCTCGTCGGTGCTTCCAGCTGCCTGGAGAGCGGACACGGCTCGGACCTCTCTAGGTCGGCTCTGGGAGAGAGCCTGGACGAGGGAGGGCCACCCAACCCGGTGAGAACTCACCACAGCTAATGGGGCAAAGGAAAAAAATGGACTTGGAGAGTCTTACCTTTATTTCTATTACGGGCCCGTCCCAATGAAGGAATCAGCCTCACAAAAATGACTAGAGGACGCGAAGCGCCTTAGTCGTCGAGCGTCAGGTCGACTTGCTCGTCAGCCGCTGGCTTTAGAGCCGTCTTCCGTAACGCCAGGAGGAGGGGAGGTACCACTGGAGCGATGCGAATCAGCTTAGGCTTGCTTCGTGGCGTGGGAGCGGTGGACTTTCGCTTGAGCGGAGGAGTGGGCTTGACCGTTCCCTTCGCTCCAATCTTCCGCGAGACGATGTCGAGCTGCGGGGTGGATGGCTTCAGTAAGTCCTGAAGATCCGGTGAGGGCTGGCGGCTCGGGAGATCGATCAGCTGCAGGTGCTCTGGCCACTCTGCGCAGAGCGCTCCGTCATCCAGCGAAGGCGAGCCCGCAGAGTCGGTGAGAGCGAGCGGTTAAGTTTGCTGGTCGTCGGTCTGGGTGCTGCTGTCTTGATGAGATCGCTCAGTCTGGGTGGCGGCGGCGGCTAGGCTGACTCGGTGTTGTAGGCGCTCCAGGATGGTAATCCATCGGTTGGCTGCGGCTAGGTAGTCGTAGGTTAGCTCCACTTCGGTTCAGTAAGCCTCTCTCTCGCTCTCTTTCATGGACGTGGGAGTGGAGGAGAGGGAGGTAAGAAAGGTTTAAATAATTACAGCAGTAATTATTTTAGAACAAAAAGAACGGTTTATTCCTTAATTAACTAATACTCGCACTTGCCTAGGCTCGGCATTCTTTGGTCTAAGGACCGTTGGGGGAGAGATGAGATGCTTGGGCCGTCTGGGCCGTCCTCTTTATATGCCCCTCGCTGTGCTGCTTTGCTAGTGAGCGGCGTGCTGGAGGAGCGTAGCCGCCTAGCGTCAGCGCGCGGTACTAGCGGCGCGGTGTTCGGGGCTAGAGAGGATGCCGGCGCGTGACGGGTTGCGCGCGTTTAAGGGACTTGTCGCGAGAGAGTGTGGGTGGATTAATACATGCTCTCAAACCCAGGCTGACGTACCGAGCGGCGGTGTGGTGGACGCAAACAGCCCTCACACCACAAACATCCTCCTAGAGTAACTAAGGAGTCTAATCGCGAGGAGCATCTCGGGCGCAATTCAGTCGACACCAACGGCTGCACTGGGACTGATACTTAATATAGAAACACTAATAGTGACACGGGCTGGAGCGGATGCGCAAGCCTTGCACAGGATCACCAACTCGCTCGGGAAAGGCAATATGCAGGGACTACCTCAGCTCCCCAAAGGAATGGACGGAAAAGGGATTCTTCGGATGTACTCGGACGCCATGAGTAAAACCTTCCTGTTTGACAAGAAGTATAGAGTAAGCATTCTATACCGTGTAGAATAGGATAGCGAAAGAATAGACATTCCGAACAATGAAGACCTGTGTTACACAGATGGATCCAGAAGGAAGGATGCCACAGGAGCGTGGGCGTATTGTCGTCAGAATGGCATTGAAACAATCCTGCCGTTGGGTCGACACACCACCGTACTACAAACGGAGCTGATAGCAATCATGTGGGCGGCGCGAGAGGCATTAGCAGGAAGCATGCGCCCGAGGATTTATATCTGTTCTGATAGCAAGAGTGCCCTCCAAGCACTTTATAGCTTCGCCACAAAATCTAGGCTGGTATGGGACTGTGTGCAGACTCTAAACAGACTAGCTCTCAAAGCAAGTTTTACACTCTTATGGGTCCCGGAGCACAATGGTGTCAAGGGAAACATGATAGAAGATGACCTGGCTAAGTTAGGCGCAAGAAGCAACCTTTTAGGACCAGAACCTGCTGTCCGATTCTGCCAGAGTCTGATCAAAGACGAGATCAGACAATGGGCAACCAATGAGACAAACCGGATCTGGGAAGAAATCGCCACGTGCGGCAAAACTAGAGCCTTCGTGACATCCGTGCTAAGCAGGATGAAGCGACGGAGGCGCAGCGAGACACCGCAGAGAGGATCTCCGGGCTGGAGGCTAGGCTAGGCCCCATAGAACAGCGCCTCAAGGCTCTTGATGTCCTGCCCCAGCTACAGTCTCACATGACAACTGCCGAGACATCCATCTCCGAGCTGAAGGTGCAGGTTCCGGAGCTAACATCAGGCCGCCTCAACCCATAGCCCGCACACAGCAGCAACAGTACCGACGATCGACCGCCCCCTGCTGCCATAGTTCCCTCTGTGATCGCCAGTCTTCGTAGGGAGCTCGAGGCCATCAACATCGGTTGAAGGAATCAAACAACAATGTTGTCGTGATAACTGAGCTGCATTACACCTCCTGGGTGCTCTCTTCATGCACTCGCCTACGCAGTACTCTCTGCCTTTGACCCTACTGTCCTCCGGAGGGACATAGCTGCCACAAGGATCATTATTTAGATTTACAAGGAAATCCCTTTTGGCTACCGCAGATGCGGTCACTGCCTTCCCGGAAAGGGAGCCGGATAACGAAATCACTTAGACGGTGTTAAGTTTTAAAACAGCTACTATAATGTATTTCACTCACTATAGAAGAAGAAAAGTACCTTGTAGTGTGTATCTGTTTGAGGGTGTGTGCGTGTAGAGGCGTATATATCCGTCGATCTGATGACAGCTGTCGGTCCTTAGCGCCTCCAAGCCCTGTGTCGGTGGTTCAGTGCAGCAGGCTGTGGATGCGTTGGGGAGCAGCGGCTCGTTGCTTCCTGTAGGTCAGGTGCAGACAGTTAGACGCTGCGTGCAACTGGTTTTCTTTCAGGGTGTCAGCGAGTGGATCCGGCGTATCGACTAAATTCGTTTTTACACTTTGAAAAATAGACTGTAGTCAACTAGAGTGGTCTTATGAACTAGCAGAGTAGCATTCTCTTGGTCAGGTCTGGCGACTTGACGACTGACTGTATACTGAACTGAACTGCTTATTTGACTGAACTGCTTTGGCTACTGCTCCTGTACTGCTCGTTTTACTGAACTCAACGGTACTGAACAGAACTGATCGTATGCCCTTTGCTCCCGGGGTTTATATACCGGTTTCACGTACTCTTCCTCGTCCCATATTTGGAGGGGATAATTTAAAATATTCTTGTAATATCTAGCTTTCATAGAGTCATGATAGGTCAAATCATAAATTCTTAGTTTTATTACCCCCAAATTTGGAGAATCGACCTCGTGACTAGCTCTCCCGCTGTTCTTTTTTGCTTGCTCTCTCGTTGTGCGCGTGAGATTTTTCAGATTGTTTCGATTTGGAAAGGTCGCGTAGCTGGTGTATTTTTGTCATCGCTTTGCTCTCGTTCGGTCATTTTCGTGTGAATCACTAATCTTCTCTTTTGAGTATGATGCGGCGTATTTCATTTTTATTAACACTCGTCGTTAACAAGTGTCGTGATTTGTATCTGGTTTGTTTTATTGATTGGCTTTTAGTTCTAATGTCGGTGTCGTTTCCTAGAAGTTACTATTCTTGCGGAGGTTCGCGTAGATACGCACAGACTATGACTTATTGCCTATTTCGAAATAGTACTGCTCTTTTTCTCGGCGGGCGACAGCTGCGATGACGGTATTTTTGATGTAGCTATGCGTGTGCATGTATGTGCGTGTGTGTATGTATAATTTTTTATACTTAGTTAATGCGTAATGGAATTGAGGATTCCATTACACCTCCCCGCCCGAAAAAGAACGGACGAGTTAAACTCGACGTTCGTAAAATATTTGTATGTTTGTGTACTGTGTGTGTAAATGTGTATTCTTGATAAATAATGATTGGTATATCATTCTCCGCACATCGTTATCTATTTACATAGTTTGTAAGGTACTTTTGGTGGTACATAGATTTGTTCAATATTTTTCTCTTATTTGTTAAACATAATTGTTTTTTTTTTGTTTCTTAGTTTCTAGAATACAATTTTTCTCTTTCGTAATTGAGATGTATATACATATTCTTTATCTTTATTTTACAGCAATGGATATTCAAGTATTTTACATATATGAGATTGTTTTAATGTATTACTTCGTTTTTCTTACAATGTAATGAACATGAAATTTCAACATTCCTTGCAGTGTGAGTTTTCTTCTACGTTCTTCCCCAGTCTTAAATATCTGAGTTTTCTGTCTGTTCGCGTTGTACGAGTTGACCTTACGTCAGTCTGTTATGAACCTTAGTGGTGTACAGTTCGTTTGTGTGTTATGTTTCTGGTTCTGATTTGCGTACACGACTTCCACAAATTTCCTTTCTGTTTAACCTTTGATACGTCGTTGTTTTGATTATATTGCTTGTTTGTACACTTTCCGCACTCAATTATTGGTCTTTGTGATCACTAGTGATGTATAACAACATCCACAGGTGATTAACGGGTCGGTAGGTACTCCTACGGCGTGTAGATACCTTACGGTGCTTATCTCTTCGTTTCTCTCGTAAAAGAATGGCATGTAACAGTAGTTCCAGAGTATAAGCTTGCGTAGAAATAGGTGATTCCCTCTTTCAGCCTGATGCACCTTGAACGTAGCAGGGTACGGTAAACCTCTGGGTGTTCGCTGGGAATAACTCCGTCAAATGGTGTGTTATCCTCCTGCATAAGTACTCTACTTCTTTATATATTTTTTCGTTAAATTTTCTCTTATCTACTTTACTTTATTGTAATTTTTTTATTAATCAAACAAAAGTTTTCTTTTTATAAGTTTTTATTAGTGTTAATCTGATTATTCACACAATATGAGTATAATACATTTTTTTTCATTTATTTATTATTTTTTTTGTTCAGTTTTTATCCTACTTCGGTTAGTATTTGTTTCTCATACAATAATTTTTAGGAGTTATTTATATAGGTGGATTTTATACGGAGTCAGGTCTTTGACTGTGATATGTGTGAATCTCAGTGTATATAGGGGCTCGTGGATGGGTTGGAATTTTATATGCAGGTTCGATTTCTTTGCTTTTGGTAGATTCTTTTTCTTTATTTTTTTTTTCTATTCTCTTTATCCTTCCTTTGTTGCCCTAAATGTAATAGTAATTGTGTGACTGAATTCCAGATGGCCCCCAGCAAAAGTAGCGAAAATCCGTATAAATTATATATCGCGTATCCGTGTATAATGGTGTCTATGAGTAACTTAATAAGTCTACAAAGTATAATAACCCCAATTAGTCCCGCGCTCGCGGTTCCGAATGCTAAAAAACTAGACCACATTCTATCCCAGGTATTTCTTGCAATTTCTTCGATAGCTCGTTCATTAAACATATTTGTCATTGCGATTGCTTCCTGGTTTACATTTTTACCAGCCATTCCCAATGCTACTTTGTTTAATACGGTTGATTTTTCGATCGGAAATAATATCATGTCACGGAGTCTATTTAAATCTTTTTCCCCGTAAATTCCCCCTATTGCTAATGTTTCCGGACTCATATATTTCCATGCCGGTTTTGATTGTGGCCTAAGTGTTTCTGGTTCCTCCCCAATTATTGGCATAGGCAACATATTATATACATCGTCCCATCTACCATATGGGTCAGAATACGATCCTCCTGTGCATTTCCCGGTGCCGTCACTTCTTCCTGCGAAAACTGCTAGCTTGTAGTGAGTATTGTTCCCGCAAAGTCCTAACATCCTAGTCTCCCCGATTTGAAAATATCCGGTTTGTTGCATTACATCGCATTTTTGCGAAGATAAATCTTTATAATAGCTAATTTCACCTGCTGTTACTCTTGACGCATGCGAGTGCATTCCGCAGTGTGCGATAATACGCGTTATTTATACCGAATATTTATATACATGCGCCGATGAATATTCATTGAGTTGTAATAATTGAACGTAGGTTCGCGTAACGTTAACCGTGGGCCTTTTGATATCGCAAACTCCGATGTTTAGCAAGGATATAGTTGTTAGGTTTGAAAGGTGATCTTCACAATCAAATCCATACAATACATTCACGGTATGAAGGGTGCTTAAAAGGAGTAGGGGCCGCCATGATATAGCCATCTGTAAAGAAACGAAAATACCAGCGTTCATTTTGCACCCTCTTCTTGTTTATTAAATATAATATAGTGGATATACATTTTTTTGTTTTCTTTTTTATATGCACACATACACATTTATACATTTTCGCACATAAATCTTACACACAACATAGCGCTCTTATTGACATGTACCAAAATCTCCCCTTTTCCTTTTTTTTTGTTTTATACCATTTTGATCCTCTCGCCTTCTACGTAGCTGCTGTTGAAGATGTCTTCTTCGATCTCATAGTCATATATGTATTTAAAATATATAATAATTCCTGATGTTATAAATATTATTATAAGTATGATTACGATAATCACAGAATAGGATATTAAAGCGGCTTGAGATATGGATTGCAAATGTTGTTCTTTTGCCATTTATATAGCTTCTCATTCGAGTTCCCAGAAATATCGGTTGCCCTCTTCTCGGCTTAGTCCTTTGAATGTCTCACTGGTCGTTTCCTCCTTGAAGATATGCGTAAGTTCTCCTATGTTTAGTGTCTTCCTTGGTAGGATGAGTTTGTTATTTGGATCAGTTTCAACAAATGATCCTTGTATACTCATTCCTTTTGATTGAATATTGCATATATCACGAATTTTCAGCAGTCCTACTCCATCCAGTGTAATGTTCCCTTGATTATCCTGACATTGGTATTGAAGTATGTTTGGCTTGCTGAATGCGTACAAAACGTTACCTGTTGATTTGAGTAACTCCATATAATCTAGGTGTTCTTGTTTGTAAACGATTCGGCACGTACGGTAATCTGTTTCTTCGGGATGCGTTAGTAATGTGCTTTCACAACTATTCTGATCGTTGAAAATAAACCATTGTGCGGGGCAAATAATTAACTTTTCTTCGTGTTTGCAGTCCTGAATTTCTTCGAAGCTTGCATGGTAATGTAAATTTTCGTTCATTAATGGGTAACAGTTCTGTGGTTCAATATACGTACTCTGTGTTTTATTGGCGATTTTCTGTGGAATTGGCATTGGCTTTACTCCGTAGAGCTGCACTCTTTTTTCGTTTACACATGGAATTTGTATCTCCAGGTACACCTGGTCCTGGTCTGTTCCATAGCTGGCCTCAATCCATTGGTTTAATTCCACTGCATTAGTAATATTCATTACAGGGAATTTGCACGTGTGGTAGTGTATATTGAAACTTTTTTCTATTTTGCGGAGTATATCCGTGTCGATTATGCCGGCCCAAAGTTTGTGCTCCTTCATACTTAGTAGGCTTATTTTTATAGCTTCGAAATTTGCCTAATGTTCATTTAATTTCTCCTGAATTTGTATAATGCTGGAGTATAAATGAGTGATGTATTGGTCTTTGGCCATTTTTGACGAGTTGCTTCTGGCTTTTGGCAAATCGTGTAGGTTGTAATACATTTCGTCTTTATCTCGGATTAGATCTTTCATTTTTCTGCTGAGGACACTTTCCAGGAATATGCTACCTCCTTTATCGAATGTTTGTGATTTCGAAAACTCGTAATTGTTTCTCTTCATACGATTCTGTCTTAATTTCCCTTCACTCATGGTGTTTGGCATATCTTTGAGCGATTTTACGGCCAAAATTGCTGTTTTCTAAAGCCGTTTTAATATATTCGGTTAACGAATGATGTGATCTTTCTAAAGAACCGTTAAATTGCGGATGGTAAGCAGTAGTTTTTACTTGTATAATGCGAAATTTCTTAGCCACTCTTCTCATTAAACTTGACATAAAATTGCTACCTTGGTCTGTGAGAATTGTAAGAGGTGCACCAAAAATATAAATAAAACGTTTTATTGGCGCGTCTGCTACTGACTCTACTGTGGCATCTTTTATAGATATTGCTAAGCAATATTTCGAAAAATTACATTGAATTGTTAGTATATTATTATAACCATTTTTAGATACAAGAAAGGGTCCAACTATATCGAGACTAATCTTTTCCATGGGTGATTGAGGTGTGTCAGTAATTTGCATTTGTTGTTTGGTCTTGACTCGAACTAATTTTTTTAACTGATATGTGAGACATTTACGTATAAAATTTTGTATATCTTCATTAATGTTTTCCCAATTATACCTTTGTTTAATCCGTTTATAAGTTTTAGTTACTCCCGTATGACCTCCTATAGCTGTATTATGTAACTCTTCCATAATTCGAACTCGATCTTTTTCAGCAATATACTTTATTAAACCCAAACAAATTATGATTTTAACTGATATTCCCTTTAATAATTGTCTAAATTTAACTAATATATCGCCCCATAATACGTTTTCAATACCTTTGCTCTTACATTAGCCATGCTAATAGAGCAAATATTCTCTTTAATAATTGATGTTTTTGAACTTTAAATGCAATAATCATATTATTAAGGACTTCGGTAGTGCTTCAGGATTGAGATCCCCGTACAACAATAGCGAAATGTAGTTTATTATTTTGATTAGTAATTTTAATCTCTCTTGCTTTCAATTCTGAAAATCTAGACAATTCATTGCGCGTATATAATTGTCCAGCCCCTTCGTCACATGGCGTAACGTGCGAAGTTATAAAATATATATAATTATCTTTACGCATAAATAATTGTTATTTACATTTAACAAATAATTTTCCAAATTTTCTTTCTTTATTTATAATAGGCTCAACATTGTTTTCCTCCTTTGACTCTACGGATATTTCTAATTGATTATTATGTAAATTTGTTAAATCATCGTTTCGTTCTTCGGTAATCTCGACATTTCCCGCGTTATCATTTTTAGGTCGATTGTCGTTTTGTTTTTTATTACGTGAATTATTAGCGCGTTTTGGTCTTTTTTCTCGATAATTGGGAATTTGTATTTTTCGGCTCTGGCACGTGCCTCTATTGCTAGTACAGGTTCTTCCGTCCCTCTTTCTCCGGACCGCTAGACGGGGTTTCTCGAGAGTGCATCTGCGTTCACGTTAGCTTTTCCACATTTATAGACGATATCATAGTTGTAAGCATTTAATTTAATCCTCCATTTACTTACTTTTGACGTTAGATTTGTTGAATTTTTGAACTAAATTAAAGGTTTGCAATCAGTAACAATCGTAAAATGTCTGCCAAGTAAATATGTTCTGAATTGTGATACGAAATATAATATTGCCAAAGCTTCCCACGAGTATGAATCATATCGGCTTTCGGTGTCGTAAAATACTCGGGATACATATACTATTGGTCTGTCTTCACCTATTTCCCCTCGACTTAAAATACCTCCAATCGTGTGTAAACTAGCATCGCACGTCACTATGAACGGCTTTGAAAAATCTGCAATTTGTAAAACCGGTTTGCTACAAAGTTTTTCTTTTAATATGTCGAATGCTTCTTGTGTCTGCTCATTTCATATAAGTTGCACGTCTTTCTTTAATAACTTACTTAATGGTTTCGCGATTCCTGAAAAATTTTGTACATATCGACGATAATATCCGGCTAATCCCAAAAATTCACGAATATTTTTCTGAGTTCGAGGTAATGGAAACTTTAGTACGTGTTCTAATTTTTTTGGATCCGGTTTAACTCTTTTTTTACTTAACAAATGCCCCAAATAAATAACTTCCTTCTTTAAAAATTCACATTTATCCGGCTGTAATTTTAAATTAGCTTCATGTAATCGTTTCAGAAATTTCTCCAATTTAATATTATGTTCCTCAATAGTTTTTCCATAAATAACTGCATCATCCAAAAATAGTAATATTTCTGTGCCTTGCATATTTTTAAAAATCTTATCAACACAACGTTGAAAGGTAGCAGGTGAGTTTGAAAGACCCATTGGCATTTTAGTGAATTCATATAAACCGTTCGAAGAACAAAAAGCTGTTTTATGTCTGTCGGCTTCGTGTAAGAGAATTTGAAAGACTCCTTGAGCAAAATCAAATACGGAAAAATATGCAGCTCCGCCTACTTGATCGATTATATCAATCATATCTAATATATTTGGCAATGGATATTTATCTTTCATAGTTACGTCATTCAATTTGCGAAAATCAACAACTACCCGATATCGTTTATTACCTTTACTATCCGGAGATTCTGCTACTAAAAATACAGGTGAAGAGTAATTAGAATTAGAAGGTTGGATTACACCTCCATCAAGCATTTCTTTTATTTGACGGTTGAGTTCTTGTTTAAGAACATGAGGAAATCTATAAGGTTTAGTACAGATAGACACATCGCTAACGGTTAATATCCTATGTTTAATAAAATTAGTAGTCCCCAAATTTTCGTATCTTAAATGAAAGCAATCGGCATATTCCTGTATAAGGCGCTCGATTGGTTGTCGCAGTTCGGTCTCTAAATGAGCATATCTTAGTAATGGTTTCAAACGGTCTACTCTTGGCGTTTCGGCATTTTCAGCTTCCGTGACTTGGACGATAGGAATTGTCATCGCGTTATCTGGCATTCTGTTAGCAAAATAATCTTTATCTGAAATGTCCATATAATTGTAACATAAGTCATCCATTTGACCATTCTCAATATAGTTTTTAACAAAATGACAATTTTTTAATCTACGTTATTGTTTATCTCCGTATAAATTTTCAAAAGTTTCAGCTTTTACAGATCCCTCTTTTAGTAAACAATTCTCATGTCCTTCGTCGAGTTCATTATCAGTAGCATTATTAGCAATTATCTCAAAATCCTCGTTATTCTTATTCTCGTCAAATACATCTTCCTTAACCTCATCAACAAATACATTTTTCGTATCAATATCATCATTAATCATTTCATCATCAATAATTTCAATAATATTAACTTAATTTTTCATTTTTTCAGCGTCTTCTGCACTGGATTCAATTTTATTCATAATGACATTTTTCTCAATATTCACATAATTTGTATGCTCACCCTTGTTACCTTGAGAAGTGTTGGCTTGTAAAAGTTTCTTTAAACGTTCAATTTCTTCAAATAAATTCTCAATATATTCAATTGTATCTATATTTTCACTTAATTCATCATTTATTTCTCGAATATTAAACTCGTCATTTTCTAGAACGTCACGATCATTAGTGTCGAAATGCACATAAGTATTTTCCGGTATTGGTTAACATAAATACTTTCATCCCGCATACAAACTTATCATTTCCTTGATCAAATGTATCTCGTTTATCATTAACATAAGAATCATCATAACCGGTCTGTCTCCCATTCTTCACTCAGATCGCTTCTTACTCGGGTATTTTTAGATTCACCTTTTACACTCTTTTCTGGTTTCGTATCTATCGGTTCTCTTTCCGTTGGATACTTTTCAAAAGGAATTATTTGTCCATTAACCTCAATATAATTTTCAAAATAATTAATTATCGCTTCGTTTTTACGAAAGAAATCATTACCTAATATGCCGGCTTACGCTATGGGAAAATCATCGTCATCTAAATGAAAGTCCGTTGACACATAATTAAAATCTACCGTCACCTTGCCAAGAGTTGAAATATATTGCGTCGTTATGCCTTTTAATCTTATAATCTCGTCTGTTTTTATGTTAGTATAGGGCGATACCTATTATGATATGGGTATTATTAGGTCGTGTTTCGTTTCGAAAATTTTGATTGCCGCGCGGTGGAGGTCCTTGGTTTGCTGTAGAGCGAACTGTCAGCAGTTAAGTGTCACGTGCCCGACTTTTGCACAAAAACCACAGTTTATTGAACTTTGGTCAAAGTCGACTAAATGCACTTTTCGCGTGTCTCTACTTTTAAATTTTGTATCTGGCAATTCATCGTCGTCGATAGCGCAACCCGCATATTCGCGTTCTATCTCAATAACCTGTGCTCGAGCCTCTTTCAATGTGGTAGGCGTACCCATGCCCCCCGGGATCTCCCATCGTAGTCCCCTTTTGAACAATTTGATGCAATCTTTTTCGAGGTCACTTTGAAATGTTTGTTTATTATTTATTCGGCCCTCCCGTTGAACTGCGGCTGTAATTTCTTTTTTGATTTCCCGAATTCTATTTAGAAACACAATCACTGATTCATTACTTTTTTGTTTCATTTTTGCTAAGTCGCCAGACCAATTGGGACAAGTTTTTGCTGAACCGTAAATGTTTTCAAAGAATTCAATAACTTCGTTTACCGATGTAAAAGTCTGCCCGCGGGTGCTATTTAGTGCATCTCCAGATAGGCGCATTCGGATAAATTTGGCTAATTCTCCTTCGAGTGTTCTGGATAGCAATTCTTTAGCTTCTCTGCACCCATCGAGAAGAAGTGATAGCGATACATTTTGTCCATTAAATCGCGGAATTAAATCTAACACGTTCGATATAGACATTTCACGGACATGGATTGTCTCCGTCATTTTTCTTGATTTTTGGTCCGTTTTTGATTGGTCACGGGGTGATTCTACTTTAAGCGCGTTGAAGCTTTTATCGAAGGAAAAAAAGAGTTCGCTTCTATCGGTTGAGTGGCGAGGGGATATTTCAATTTTTAGATTTACGGGGCGAGCTGTTCCTACTGCAAAGTTACTAAGTCGGTCTTTCACAAGTTTAATCGCTTAAAAAAATCTAAATTTTTTATTATTTAGGGTTTTGTCGATTTCTGCTGCATTATCTTTTCGTTGAACAATGGGTCTAATAATTCGGGTTTTATTTCGATGCTTAATTGTTGTTTGATGTTATCGATTTGAATTTGATTTTCGGGTGTTTTTTCTTTTACGTATAAGGTTCCAAAAATAGAAGTTACGATTCTTTTCGCAATAGGTGTACTCGTACCAATGCACGAAACTTCGTTTTCGATTTTTTGTTGATCAAATGCCGATGGTTTTAAGATTAAGGGTTTTTTGTAGATGACCCATTCTTTATTATCCTCCTTTACTTCGGAAAGAGAGAGGTCTTGATTGCTATCGACCAAAATGTTCCGATTATTTTGTACGCGGTACTGATGGTATTGAAGTTTATTTTTGGATAGATCTGAAGTTTTATTCCCGTCTATATTGAGTTTTGTATACAATTTTTCGATTTCTTTCTTATTACTTTGACTTCCTGGATTCATTTTGTTGTTTCAGGGCTGTTAGTTTCAATCGCGGATTTTAGTTTATCTTCTTTTTCTCGTAATTTGGTTAGAAGGGAGTCGTTAGTATTAAAATGATATCTAGTGCTACGTTTTGTATTCACAAACTCATCGCGTGTCATGATAGGAACTCATTACAAGTGATCTCATTTCCGCGTTTCCCAGCCGCTATGCACCATTTTAAAATTATAAATATATTAATGCGTTACGTCCGAATAAGCGCAACCCACCAATATACTTACTCTTATTTGAGTTCCTATCTTCTGTTATTATTTATTTAGATTTACAAGGAAATCCCTTTTGGCTACCGCAGATGCGGTCACTGCCTTCCGGGAAAGGGAGCCGGATAGCGAAATCACTTAGACGGGGTTAAATTTTAAAACAGCTACTATAATGTATTTCACTCACTAGAGAAGAAGAAAAGTACCTTGTAGTGTGTATCTGTGTGAGGGTGTGTACGCGTAGAGGCGTATATATCCGTCGATCCACTACTGATGACAGCTGTTGGTCCTCAGCGCCTCCAAGCCCTGTGTCGGTGGTTCAGTGCAGCAGGCTGTGAATGCGTTGGGGAGCAGCGGCTCGTTGCTTCTTGTAGGTCAGGTACAGACAGTTAGACGCTGCGTGCGACTGGTTTTCTTCCAGGGTTTCAGCGAGTGGAGTCCGGTGTATCGACTAAATTCGTTTTTACACTTTGAAAAATAGACTGTAGTCAACTAGAGTGGTCTTATGAACTAGCAGAGTAGCATTCTCTTGGTCAGGTCTGGCGACTTGACGACTGACTGTATACTGAACTGAACTGCTTATTTGACTGAACTGCTTTGGCTACTGATCCTGTACTGCTCGTTTTACTGAACTCAGCGGTACTGAACAGAACTGATCCTATGCCCTTTGCTCCCGGGGATTATATACTGGTTTCACGTACTCTTCCTCGTCCCATATTTGGAGTGGATAATTTAAAATATTCTTTTAATATCTAGCTTTCATAGAGTCATGACAGGTCAAATCATAAACTCTTAGTTTTATTACCTCCAAATTTGGAGAATCGACCTCGTGACTAGCTCTCCCGCTGTTCTTTGCTTGCTCTCTCGTTGTGCGCGTGAGATTTTCCAGATTGTTTCGATTTGGAAATGTCGCGCGTAGCTATTTTTGTTATCGCTTTACTCTCGTTTGGTCATTTTCGTATGAATCACTAATCTTCTTTTTTAGTATGTTGCGGCGTATTTCATTTTTATTAACACTCGTCGTGACAAGTGTCGTGATTTGTATCTGGATTGTTTTATTGATTGGCTTTTCAGTTCTAATGTCGGTGTCGTTTCTTAGCAGTTACTATTCTTGCGGAGGTTGGCGTAGATACGCACTGACTATGACTTATTACCTATTTCGAAATAGTACTGCTCTTTTTCTCGGCGGGCGACAGCTGCGATGACGGCATTTTGATGTAGCTAATCGTGTGCATGTATGTGCGTGTGTGCATGTATAATTTTTTTATACTTAGTTAATGCGTAATGGAATTGAGGATTCCATTATACTGTCCTCCCATGCCCTTGTTCGCTCCACCCTGGCAGCTAAAATTAAAAAGGGTAAGCTGCACTTTTCCAAATCAATCATTTCCTTATTGATAAGAGACGGCACACAAACGTTCTCGATGTAAAAGTCTGTAGGGGGGCGGATAGCGACTCGGATCACTTTTTAGTTGTAGCCAAATTAAGAGCAAGAATGGTAGCTAGTCAAAATAGAAATCGAGCGAATAAAGTAGAAAGCTTCGATATTGAAAAATTGAGAGACGGGGTTGAACGAATCGAGTACCAAGTAGAAATTAGCAGATTCCAGGCCCTCGAGAAAACAGACGCGTCACCGCGGTGACTTGCTTCTGTAAATCGCGTTAACTTGTTTTCTTACGTTAAGAAACTCGTCCATCGCGGTCCTATCGCTTCCGTAAGCAAGAAGCGCGAGTATCAGAAGAACGAAATTAGGAAATTGGAGGAAATAGCAAAGAAAACAACCCGCGTGAAATGTACAAAGGAATAAACGCCATTAGAGAAGGTTTTCAGAGTAGGTCGCAGTTGATGAAAGATGAGGACGGGCATCTTGTAACACGCGAAAATGAACTAATGTCGTTGTGGGAAAACTATTTTGATAAGTTATTAAATGTACATGAGAACTCAGAAGAGATAGGAGTCGAAATCCACACTGCTGAACCCCACATGGAGGAACCTACATACAAAGGAGTAGAGGACGCGATTAAAAAACTAAAAAAACAATAAGGTGATGGGAAACGACTCCATACCATCTGAATTACTTAAATATAGGGGGGGGGGGGCGCACTAACTTTCAAAATTTACGAACTAGTATATGCCATTTGGAAAAATTAAACTATACCCGAAAATTGGAAAGAATCTATCATTTTACCGATTTTCAGAGATTATCTGTATTAAATTTTTACTGTAAGACAATTATTAGAGAAACAGTGGGAATTTTGTGAAGTCATGCACCAGCTATTCATAGATTTTAAAAAAGCGTACAGCTCTATCAAGCGAAGCAAAATGTACCAAATCCTAGCACTTCTCGGTGTACCGAAAAAACTGGTGAAATTAATTCAAGTATGTTTAAACGAAAGTAGAGAAAAAGCCCGAGTACGGGGTAATTTGTCAGAAACTTTCAGTATACGCGACGGGTTAAAACAGGGTGACGGTCTCTCTACGGTGCTGTTTAACTTAACGTTAGAGTATGTTGTTAGAAAAATGCAGGATAAAAAAACAGGCACAACACTTAACGGAGTAACACAGGTTCTAAAATATGCGGATGATTTAGATACAGTGGGAGATTACAGGGAAACGGTGACAAGAAATGCAGAAATACTCATAAAAGAGGCTAAGGATACAACTATAAATGACAGAAACGAGATTAAAGCCGAAATAAATAGGAGACTCCATTCGGGTAATGCTTGCTACTATGCCGTGAGTAAATTACTAAAATCGAGGCTATTGTCTAAAAACGTTAAAATAAGGATATATAGGACTATAATACTGCCAGTAATTCTATACGCTTGCGAAACGTGGGCACTTACTAAGGAGGAGAAAAATTGCTTTAGAGTATTCGAAAATAAGGTTCTTCGAAGAATATACGGACCGAAAAAAGATGAGGAGATGATTGACCTTATTACGGCCACTCTCGACGTACAGATACCATGCTACGACCCAAAAACGGTTACTTACCGAAACTGCAAAGGAATCTGTGCCGAGAGACTAAGGGTTTATCTCGGCACTTGTGACTGATCATCACTCGATACCTCATCACTTGATGCTTGCATCACCACTCTCAACACCAACTTGACTAACCGAGCCATTAATCATGTCGACCCATTACGTACAGTGACTCCTGGACCAAAACGTCACCCGTAGTTTACCGCGGCTCTTCGTGACCTCTTGAAAGAACAGGACAGACTCTACAGACGGTTTCGTAGAACGCGTCTCCCGCTGTATCTGTATTTTTGTAGACTACCGAGAGACGATTCTCATAGACAGGTCGAGAATGCCAGGTTAAAATACTATCACTCATTCCTGTCCTCCCTGACTGATTTCAGCGAGATCTGGAGACAGCTTGAGAGACTTGGAATTACCATCGGATCCGCTGGCTCCTGCCGTAGAGAAATATCTGCACACCCTGGAGGGTCTAAATATCCCCGAACATTTCAATTTCAGCGAGATAACGGAATCGGATGTCTTAGATGCAGTGATGCACTTTGACTTCCACTGCCGGTACTCGCTCCATTTCTATGTCGTATTTTCAACCTATCCTTGAGCGAGTCATGCTTTCCCTCGGACTGGAAGAAGTTACTAGTGCACGCATTAAATAAAGTTAGTTCTCAAACAACTCTGACTAACTATCGTCCGATCTGCCTCTTATGTTTCTTATCCAAGGCGCTGGAGTGGCTAGAGCACAGGCAAACCTCTGGATATCTCGAATCAAAACTTTTCCTTGATGACCAACAAACTGGTTTCCGCACTGGCCACAGCACACAGTCTGGCTTGATCAGGTTGACTGATGATGTCAGGCTTGGCATAAACAAAAAGAAGGTAACACTTTTCTACTTCTCTTTGCCTTTAGCAAGGCATTTGATTTGTGTGTCACGCCAGGCTACTCAGAAAGTTATCCTCTTTCGGCTTCTCTAAGCAGGTTATCCGCTGGTTCGCTTCTTACCTCACTGGTAGAATGCAGGCTGTTATTGGTGATAGTAATGAACGCTCCACCTTTCTACCGTTAAACATGGGAGTACTACAGGGGTCTGTACTAGGCCCACTGTTATCCTCATTATACCTCAATGATATCAGCCTTTGTCTAGACATCGACGTATCTCATCTCATTTACGCGGATGACTTGCAAATCTGCAAGCCAATGTCACCTTAAGGAGCTCGATTCCTGTTCCGTGAGGATGAGTGCTATCGCCGAGAGGATCATGGGCTGGGCTGCACAGACTCATCTTAAACTAAATGTTCTCAAAACGCTGGCAATCGTCCTTGGCTCCTCCTATTATATAAATGCTCTACCTTCTACAGCCAATACTTACATTAACATAGGAGGAGCGAGGGTCGAATATCAGTCATCTGTGCGTAGTGTAGGACTGGTGCTTGACTCTAAACTTACTTGGAAGGAGCACGTTACTCAACTGTGTAAGCGCGCACACATAAAAATTCAATGTACTTTATCGTTTGTCTTGCTAGCCGGGTACGATAGCGATGTATCAAGATATAGAGTCCACCTGTATATTATAGTAAATTTTCATTTCCGCGGAGAGGAAGCGTGGACTGATAATCAATGTAAGTCTGAAATCGAATTATGGTAGAATTGACTGTATTTCGGATATTAGGTAAATCGAGGTCGAAAAAGCAGATTCTTAATGTTTCAGCTTCCTAGCAAAACGGGTTCTATGCGAAAACGGCAATTTCAAACTATTTTTGCTTATAACTCGAGGACGGCTTACCCTACAGCCAAATGGCTATCTCCAATCGAAAGGGCGCTCAATTTTACATTGAAAACAATTTTTTATTCAATTCCGATGAGTGCGGAATCCGAGATCGTTTTCTATGTATAATTGAGCGCCCTTTCGACTGGTGATAGACATTTTGCTGTATAGTCAGCCATTCACGAGATATAAGCAAAAACAACTTTAAAAAGTCATTTTCGCATACAGCCTCTTTTTCTAGGAAACTGAAACTTTCAAAATCGGCTTTATTGGCTTCAATTTACATAATATCCAAAATGCAGCCATCAATTTCAGAGCTAAATTAACTGGACTTGAATCGGCGCTAGAGTGGACCAAATACGCACTTGCGCGTTTCTCCCTCTCTTACTACACACATATATATATATATATATATATATATATATATATATATATATATATATATATATATCTTCCTATATTATATAGTTGTAAGCGTGATTTTTTTTAAAAAACCCTCCACCCCCTCCACACTCCCTCCACACTCCCTCCACACTCCCTCCACCCCCCTCCACAAAATATCGTTAAATCGTTTCAAAATTTACGTTATTTTGAGCCTCAAAATCCCCTACACCCCCCTCCACTCCCCTCCATCCCCCTCCACATGCCCCTCCACATCCCCTCCACACTCCCTCCACATTCCCTCCACAAAATATCGTAAAATCATTTCAAAATTTACGTTATTTTTTTATGATTTGCCCCTCCACATCCCCTCCACCCCCCTCCACACTCCCTCCACATGTCCCTCCACACTCCCTCCACCTCCCTCCACCTCCCTCCACTTCCCTCCACACTCCCTCCACATGCCCCTCCACATACCCCTCCACATGTCCCTCCACACTCCCTCCGCATACCCCTCCACATGTCCCTCCACACTCCCTCCACACTCCCTCCACATGCCCCTCCACATGTCCCTCCACCTCCCTCCACTTCCCTCCACACTCCCTCCACATGTCCCTCCACACTCCCTCCACATGCCCCTCCACATGTCCCTCCACACTCCCTCCACATGCCCCTCCACACTCGCTCCACACTCCCTCCACATGCCCCTCCACACTCTCTCTATATACCCCTCCACACTTCCTCCACATTCCCTCTATACTCTCTCCACACTCTTTCTATACTCTCTTCATAGAGAAAAATAATTAAAATCTCTGATGTGTGATATTTTATGCCTTATATATTAAAAAATTTTGCTTGATTTAAATCGAGGAGTTCTGGGTAATGCATGATATCATAAATTTATTGTCAAAAATGGATTTTGATCTAAAGTTAATATACATTAGGAAATTTAATAATCATCCATTTTTACAAATAAAATTTATACACAATAAATTAAAAAAAGCCGTGGAATCATCGCCTAGAGCCATATAACCACGGGAGTCTTAGATACCACCTCCTCCCCTAAGACTCCACCTCATACCATCCTCCATCCAATAGAAACACTTTTACTTAAAAAAAGTTTTAAATGTATTAATTAACTTTATTAATATTAATTTATTTAAAAACAACTGTGTATTCATATACTTTTATAATAAACCTGTTAAAAAACATAATTTTTTAACAGGATAAAAGTTTAAACTTTTTTTAAATAAAAGTGAACAAAAAATCATATAATTTTCACGAGTTAATTAAATATTATTGCATCATGTCCTATAATAATATGAAATTAACTTACCATATTAAATGATTTTATTTGCTTGCCTGTTTTCTGTTTTTGTATTGTGTATCTAAAGTCTTTACAAAAAATTTAAAATATAATAAATTTGATAGTGGTTAAAAAGAGTAAATTTAAAAAGGGAAATAATTGGTCAATAAAAAAATAAGAAGAAATGACTATTATAGACTTAACCTTCGAAAATCTCACGCCATACAATATTTTCAATGTTTGATGAATCTGTTAATTCACTTTGAATAAATATCTTATCAGGATTTTTGCATCTCGATAAAGCTACGTACAACTGACCGTGAGAAAATAATGGTCGTCTAAGGAAAATCCCTAAAGAATCAAAACTTTGACCTTGTGATTTGTTAATCGTTATAGCAAAAGCTAATGTGATTGGAAATTGTTTTCTATGAAGAATAAATGGAAATGAAGAAGACTCGTTAGTAGTAAGTGTTATTCGTGGAATAAAAACTTTGCTACCAATATTTTCTCCTGTAATGATTTCTGCCTCGATGTTATACTCGTATAATTTTGTTATTTTTAAACGTGAACCATTACATAGACCGTCTGTGATACTTAAATTTCGAATTAACATTACTATTGCATTAATTTTTAAATTTAATTTGTGTGGTGGGAGACCCTCTCTAATATCATTTATCATTTCAATTGGATAATTAAGATGTATATTTTCATCAGTTTGATCTACACCTTTATGTGTTGCAAAATCTACACTGTAATATGTTTTTGAATCTCCATATAACAATTTTAAAACTTTATCGTTAATTATTTTAATATCCTCATTATGAGGAGCTAAGATAACGCTATTAATGGAAATGTTTTGATTTATATTACTATAAATTTGATCACAAACATTGTTAGTCTTCCAATTTGTAGGAATCTCAAATGGATTAAGTTTACCTTCTCCTAAATCTAATAATAATGATGAAAATGCAATATCTGTAAGCGATCCAGCAATTTGAATTGCGCGAGCATGTCATGCGCAGGGGCGCCGCGGTTCGGCGCGCAGGCGCTGCGCGCGGCGCTCGCGACGCGACGCGAGCGCGATCGGCAGAGAGTTTCCGGCCGCGAGAGTAGCAACACGTGCTTGAGATCACCGAGCTTTTTGATACCGCGCGAACGCGACCTACAGTGCCTCCACCGTGCGTGTGTGTATCCGTGGAGCAGCGAGCGAGGGCGGATAAGCGAGCGGAGTCATCCAGCGAGCCAGCGACGAACCAGTCGGTACGCCACCGACTCGCCGATCACTCAGTGTACCCGAGGGAGGACGCTCCCGCCATTTTGCGCGCGCCGCACCACGCAGGAGCGGCGCTTTGCGAGATTGTAAGTACAATCATCATTTGTCGCGCTTCAATTATTATAGCGATCGAACTCGCCGCGAATGAGTTATTATCGGCGTGCGCAATCTGCCTTCTCGCGTCGCGCGTATATGACGTGTTGTTAGCTCGTGTAATCCGAACTTGAATAAACAGACGTTCGCTTGTACCTAAGTGTTTACATTTCGTTTGCTCCTAACGTCCTTATATTCCCGAGTACCCCGACAGCCTACGCGGGCAAATCGCGTGTTTCGCGATTTGCAGGACAACTGACTAGTCGAGCAGAGTGCCACGGCGGCACGGCAGCAGTAGGCTGCACGAGCGACGGCGCAGGTAATGGCCGTCGCATCATGGAGAGTCTCTCTCCGTTGAACGGGACGAAGAGAATCTTCACGCCGGAGTCGAGCCTCCGGCGCAGCGTTGGAGCCGTCGCATCGGCACAAACGCCCCGTTACATATCATTAGATCGAATTTTTTAAGTTTCAATATTTTAAAAAGTATCCATAATTTAGAATATTTAATTGTTTCTTCAACTATTGAATTTCTGTAACCATGTTTTATTACTGGAAGAATTTGCCTAAAATCACCACCCAAAACTATTAATTTTCCTCCAAACGGTAAATTATTATAACAAACATCTTGTAATGTGCGGTCTATTATTTCTAAAGGTTTTTTAGGAATCATGGATGCTTCATCCCAAATTATTAAATCGACTTCTCTTAATTTTTTTTTATCTGATTCTAATTCTAAGAATGCACTTTCTATACTACTAAGATCTAAAGGTAATCTAAAAGTCCTATGACTTGTCATTCCTTTAGGTAATAGAATAGAAGCAATACCAGTCCAAGCCATTGATAAAACTTTCTTATTTTGTGAAATATAATAATGTATCATTGTTTTATATAAAAAAGTTTTTCCCGAACCTCCAGGACCATCAATAAAAAACATTTTAGATTCATTACTCATAATTTCTGTAAAAATAGAATGTTGCTCTTTATTTAATTTATTGAACATACATTTATAAATATTAGCACTATTCATAACATCTTCTGAAGATATTTCATCATTATTATTGATAAAACTATCTGGTTCAGGTAAACTAAAATCTTTACAAGACCTTTCCTCAGATTGTAATATTTTTTAATAAAAATAAAGTTTCGCATGGGCTGTTAAATAATAACAAATAATGTTACAAATTGTATATTAAACAGTGCAGAAATAAATAAAATACTATAATTTTTTATGAATATTCATTCAAAAATCAACGTGGGGGTTGGTGAGCGGAGCGAGCAGGGGGTTACCCCCCTAGTATATATATATACACATATATATATATATATATATATATATATACACACACACGCACACACACACACACACATATATATATATATATATATATATATATATATATATATATCAACATAAAAAGATGGCCGCGGCAAGCAGTGGCTCGCAGCGTAGTCTAAAGGAAAATGTGCTTAAAATTAATTACAAACAAAAAGTTAAGTCAGTGGTGTGTATAGTGTGTGATAAGGTGTATCAAACTAGTGATTTTGGAAAAATAGAAAAAGCCATAAGATTAAGTCCAGCGCTAGGAATCTGTCCTGAACATGAGGAACTCGACCTAACCTCAAAAGACAATACAAAAACGCTAAGTAATGATGCGAGGCTCATAATCGCAAGAGTCAAGGCCTTTGAATAACAAAAAATAAAAAAGCAAATACTAGAAGAATTCGATAATAATCTACTTAACGAAGGTGAGCAAGAACTAATAGGAGACAACATCAAACGTGAAAATGCTTTACTGAGAGAATTGAATAAAGAATTAAAAGAAAAAAATGATTTATTGAAACAATTACTAAACAAAGAAAGAAATGAACTGACGATGGTTAAAAGTAAAGCGTTTGCTGATGTTATCTCAAATAATAAAAATAATAGTAAGCCTAAACGTGTACCTAGTATTATAATAAATAATAAATCTGAAGAGGAAACCATTGACGATATAAATCAATTGGTATCGCATTACTTGATAAAAGACAAATCAATTCGAACTAAAAAGTAGTCAAGAAAAAAGATGAAATAATTATAAACTGTTTAAATGAGGAAAGTGTAGGCAAAGCTCATAAATTACTACAAAGTAAGCTGTCAAAATTATGTGATGTCAATAAGGAACAGGTTAATAATCCTAAAGTAAAAGTTGTAGGAATAAACAATTTGGAAAATATGGATGATAAAAATATGGAAAATGACATCAATGAAAGGAACTTTGGAAATTTTAAAAAGAAATGTGTTGTTCTGACTTCCTACAAGAATAACAAAACGAATCTGCAAACAGTGATTCTAGAAATGCCAGCCGAAACATACCAACACATCAGAGAGAACAGTAATAGAATTTTTGTAGGTTATCAAAGCTGCAGAGTGTATGATTACTGTAACATTAAACCATGCTTTAATTGTGGCAGGTATGGACACAGTGGCAGCAAATGTAAAAATAATTCTATATATATTGTGATTATAGCAATGAGCGATATAAAACAAATTTCAGAATTGAACATATGGCAACAGATAGCCACGAATGCGAAATTCTACAATGTAAGATCAGAAAGTTGATCGACTTTACCGATTATACGACGCAGCCTGCATTACCAAGATATATCGGCAATGCAGTGAGAACATCGGACAAAGGTGTCGTGGCTAAAACTTCTGGAATATCGTCAACGTCACTCCAATCAATCAACGTGAATATAGCAGCAAGACTAAGAAGCAAGAAGCAATAGTGATTGATCAAGACATCAATTTTGAAGAGATAAGCAAGTTTGAATTGGAAATAGACGATATCAAAAAACTTAATAAAGCAATAATGAAAAAAAAGAACGTAATGTTGTGTGTGAATATAAGGAGTTTGAATGCAAATTTTGAAAAGCTGGAAGTGTTCATTGAATGTTTAGTAAGAAAACCATGTATAATTGTATGTACGGAAACTTGGAAATTGCAACATTCTCAATACTATCAACTGCAAGGTTATGAAAGTTGGTACAATGAAAGTTATATAAATAAGGCGGACGGGGTCATGATATATATAAAAAAAAATATTTATTATAATACTAGAATAGATGTTGTTGATAGATTGAGTGTTGTAAGTACTGACATTAAACTTATGTCCGGAGAGGCAATAAGAATATCTGCCATATATAGGTGCCATGATATACCAAAATCTGAATTTGTAAATAGAGTCAAAAAGTTTTTAGCAAAAAATAGAAATATTAATAACCACTGCATTTTTGGAGATTTTAATATAGATATATTAGAAAATAATATGGTAAATAATGAAATGAGTGAAAAAATAATTAGTCAGGAATTTTTAATGAATTATCTAGAACTTGAATATATACCATACTTTAGAGGAATTACACGACCCTCCGTAAATAATGAAAATGGCACGTGCATTGACAACTGTTTCGCTAAAACTAAAACCATCAATATTGATTCTTTTAAATTGAATAATCCGTTTAACGATCACTATCCATTAGTCATAAGTGTTAATGAGAACACACTACAGAAAGATGGCGAAAAGGATAACAAATACATAAATTACAGGAAACTAAAAAAGCAGAATACAAGACTAAAAATACAGAACTAAAAACCCCAGATAAAAATAATAAATCAATTTTCATCTACCCTACTAACAATTTTGAGATTATGAAAACTATTAATTCGCTGAAAAATAAAACTGGAGGTGTTGATAATATTAATGCTAAAACAATTAAGACAATTGCAAATTATATTGCGGAACCATTGACACATATTTTTAATGTGTGTATACAACAAGCCACGTGGCCAAACGCTTTAAAACAAGCGGACATAGTTCCTATATACAAGGCTGGTGATAGTTCCTGTGTATCAAATTACAGGACGATATCGCTGATATCAAATATAGCCAAGATCTTTGAAAAAATATTATATAATAGATTGTTTAATTTCCTAACGGAATGTAATATTATATCTGATAAACAATTTGGCTTTGTTAAAAATAGAGGAACTACGGATGCTTTAAATTACATCTCAAACATTATATATAATAATATAGACAAAAGTACTCCGATAATAACTACATTCTTGGATTTAGCAAAAGCTTTTGACACAGTAGATCACAAGAAACTTTTAGATAAATTAGATAGGTATGGAATAAGAGGTAGTGCTTTTGACTTAATAAATAGCTATCTCTCAGGTAGAAAACAATGTGTTAAAATCCAAGACTGTAAAAGTGAATATAAAGATATAACTATTGGTGTCCCGCAAGGGACCATATTAGGACCATTATTTTTCATACTTTATGTTAACGACCTACTGAGGGATATGCAGAATGATACAATTGTGTCTTATGCCGATGACACTGTTATCATTGCTAGTGATAGCACGTGGTCTTCTGCCCAGGACAAAATGAACAAATATCTTAGCGATGTAGCAAAGTGGCTTACAGTAAATAAATTATCTCTAAATGTTATAAAAACGGTATATATTGCCTATGGCTGCTACTGTGATAGTGTCCCGGACAGTCTAAATATAGAGATAGGAAATACTAAAATAGAAAGAGTAGAAAGCTATAAATATTTGGGATTAATTTTTGATTATAACATGAAATGGGATAAACATGTTGATTATATAGTAAAAAAAAACAAAATATTTAATTTTTATTTTTGCGAAAATAAAAAAATAATGGATAACAAAACATTAATGATGATGTATTATGCTTTTTTCCAAAGTTTAACTAACTACGGCATAATAGCCTGGGGAGGAGCGTACAATAATTGTTTAAATTTGATACAAGGAATACAGAAGAAACTATTAAAAATTATAAACAGGGATCAGTTTCAAATACAAGACCCTCCTCTTACTGTAAGGCAACTTTTACAATTGGAGGCTATTACATATCATTACTATAGTTTAAGAGAAAAATATAGCATAAGTTCTAGCAATACTAGGAATAAGAGTATACAATTACCAAAAAATAAGAAAGCTGTGAACAGAAAAAACAGCTACTTCGTAGCTGTAAAAGTGTACAGCACTTTAACGAATGATCTTAAAACTTTAGGAGGTAACAAAATCGCAATTAAGAAAAGACTAAAAAAGTTTATAAGAGAAAATTATAGATAGCGTTATTTGAAAATTCTATGCATCGTTACTTAACTTACACAGGAATTTATTAAAAAGATTATCAAAAAGATGCTGTATCATCTTTTTGTTATTTTTTTAGATTAAGTTATAGATTCTAAGATTATCTGTACCATACCTATGTACAGGCAACTAAGTTTGTCTCTACAGGATGCTTTTGATAAGCATATGTATATGGTCAATAAAATAAAAAATAAAATAAAAATATATAAATTATGATGTCAGTTTTGCTATTTCAACTGCAATCATAGCCAGGGCCAGAAGAGCCCTGTTTATTATAATTTAAAGCTTTCGGGCGTGCAGAGGGCACGGCTCGGCCGATTCAAGAATGCTCGTGTAACTTGCACGAGCCCGCGGAGGCGGCAGGGTCCAGGATTATTAGTAAGAAGATATCGAATTATATAAAATCATTTATATTTTCAGCGAGCGAGAAAGAGAGATGAGAGAGAGAGACGTCCGGTGAACGCGAGAGAGAGAGAGAGAGAGAGAGAGAGTGGAACTGCTACTTACAGACGATGGCTTCGGATTTGGCATCGGACACACTCGCACGGACGTGGTCTTGGATCGCGGCGGTTGTTCGGACGTGGTCCTGGACTCTCACTTACTTCGCACAACTTACTCCCCTCGCCTGTGATTCGGAATAAGATGGCGCTCTAGCTATGCTTGCGGAGCTACTTGCGGGGCTAGCGGCTCACGAGAGACTGACCACTGAATCTCGGGCGCGAAGATGACCTCTGACCCATCGGCACATAGTTGTCATATGTTAACAACGATGTGAGGTCAAGTAGCAACAGCGCTACTTCTTCCAACTCTCTCTCTCTCTCTCTCTGTCTCTCTCTGTCTCTGTCTCTCTCTCTCTCTCTCTCTCTCTCTCTCTCTCTCTCTCTCTCTCTCTCTCTCTCTCTCTCTCTCTCTCTCTCTCTTACCTCAACTCTCGTTCTCACTCGTTTCGGTGTCCGCTGGCTGGATTTTTCCGGGATCAACAAATTCAACAAGAAGGACTGTTACCCATTGCCACAAAGGGATACAATTTTAGACAGATTAAGGAGTGCCCGTTATCTTAGCAAGGTCGATTTGCGCCAAACCTACTATCAGGTCAAGATGGAGGATAGTAGTAAGAAGTATACGGCATTTGCAGTACCTAGGTATGGGTTATGGCAGTTTACAAGGATTCCTTTTGGTCTCATTAACGCTCCAATGGATGGTTTGGTTTGGTTACCTAGACGACATCGTAATCGCCACTGACTCGTTCAAAGAACATAAGTATTGAATCGACTATATGCTCAAAAAACTCGTTGGGGCCGGATTAACTATCAACCCAAAGAAGTGCCAGTTTTGCGTAAGTGAGATCAAGTATCTTGGCTTCTTATTGGACAAAACTGAGTTACTCATAGATCCAGCAAAGGTAGCGCCAATTTTGGACTACCCAAAACCTCGCAATGCCAGTGAATTACGTCGGTTTTTAGGCATAGTTGGCTGGTACGCCAGATTTATAGAAAATGGCTCAGAAATAATACCATTGGTCAAGTTGTTGCGGAAAGACAAAGCTTGGGAGTGGGACCAGGAACAACAAGAGGCTCTTGATACGTTAATGAAAGCTCTAACAGTAGCATCCGTACTGACCCGATCGGATTTCACTAAACCTTATTGCATTCAGTGTGATGCCAGCAATTTCGCCGTTGGAGCCGTGTTGACACAAGAATTTGACGACGGTGAACATTCTATAGTATACATCAGTCGAGTTCTAACTGCTGCCAAGAGAAACTATACCACAACCGTAAAGGAGTGTTTAGCATTAATTTGGGCTGTAAAGAAGATGAGGTCATATGTGGAGGGTACGTACTTTACTGTGGTAACGGATCATAGTGCACTACGTTGGTTACACTCGTTGAAAAAATCAGCAGGATGTTTGGCCAGGTGTGCATTGGAATTGCAAGAATGGGACTTCGAAATTATCCATAGAAAAGGCGCGAATCACCATGTACCAGATGCGTTATCTAGGATGTTTGAATCGGAGGTAGCAGTCATAGAGAAAATAAACGACCCGTGCTACTTGCGAAGACACAAAGAAATAGAAGAATTCCCTGCTAAATTCCCGCAGTGGAAAATGGAAGCCGGAAATTTGTATAGGTTCAAACGGGATCCACTATTGGACCCCGTCACCTACGGTGATGGCAGCTGGAAGTTGGTGTTGCCGGAAGAGCAACATGAAAAGGTGATGATTGCTGCCCACAGTGAAATCACGGCTAAACATCTCGGAATCGAGAAAACTTACGACAGGATAGCACGAGAGTATTTTTGGCCAGGAATGTAACACGATGTGCATATCTTTGTCAATGCGTGTGCACTGTGCCAACAGTACAAAGTCTCTCAACAAGGTCCACAAGGGCTGGAAAAGAGAATAGTGGAACGCCCTTGGTCAGTTGTTGTCGCTGATATGATGGAGTTTCCCAGAAGCAAAAGCCAGAACAAGTATCTATTGGGGTTTCAAGACTTATTCACTCGATGGGTCGAAGTTAAGCCTTTACGAAAAGCTGATGGGAAATCTGTAGCGAAGGCTTTTGAAGAGTTGGTACTGTTTCGATGGGAAACGCCGGAATATTTGTTAACAAATAATGGCACGGAGTTCATCAACAAGCACCTATCGGGAATCTTGAAGGAGTATGGAGTTACTCATGTAACGACACCCCCATATCATCCCCAAGCTAATCCCGTAGAACGAAGCAACCGCACTTTGAAGACTATGATTGCCATGTTCGCCGAAAATCATAAAGATTGGGATAAAAATATCCATGAACTTCGTCATGCCATCAACACGGCCGTCCAGTCTACTCTTAAAACTTCGCCGGCATTCTTAAACTACGGTAGACATCCCACTCCAGTATAAAGCCTGCGAAGAGAACAGAAAGGTTGTAGCCGCAAAATACCGGGAGATCTACGGATGTGGGAGGATAGGGTGAAACGACTGGATGCGTTATCTCCTACGGTCTATACTTTGGGAAACGCTGGTCAGGCACATTAATGCTGGCTGGGGCGATGCGTGTATGTCGGCAAATTTTTGACCTTTGGCAGGGAAGACACTGGCGTGCCCATTTCAGTGCGTCCTTCCGTACACCTGGCCAAACGAATTTCTCCTGAATGATTTTCGAGGTGACTCTGCCGCTGGAGTGCGCAAGGTTATGAAGCATCTCGAAGGCTTTGCGCCGGAGGCTGGGCGGTAGATATGGTCGTACAAATCCAGTCGACGTTTCGCAGAGGATTCGGTGCCCCTTGCAAAAAAGAGACTGGAGCTTGAGAGAGAATGCTCGTACTTCTTCCTCTGCTGCTGCGTCCATGTTCTGCTGGGCTTTGGGGATGGTTTCTGCGTCGAGGGCAGATGGCATGTCCACAGCTTCAATGCGAGAGAGAGCATTCGCTACCACATTCTCCTCTCCAGAGATATGTACAAGTTTAAGGCAGAATTGGCTGATGTACTCGAGCTGATGGAGTTGTCTGGGTGACGCCTTTTCAGGGCGTTGCGCGAAGACTGAGACCAACGGTTTGTGGTCCGTACGCACGACAAACTCTCGGCCCTCAAGCACATGCTCAAAATGCTTGAGAGCAGCGAAGACGGCCAATAACTCCCAATCATAAGGACTGTATCAAGTCTCTGCGCTAGTCAGCTTCCGCGAAAAAAAACCAAGCGGTCTCCACTTGCCCTGGAACTGTTCGAGGCTTCCTCCGAGTGCTGTGGACGATGCATCCGTAGTGAGCATCAGAGGTGCTGTAGGAGAGAGAAAACTGTTCTACCTAGACTTCACGAGACTGTCTTTGGTTAGCTGACGTTGAGCGGCGTGTGGGATACACGCTCGAAAATAATTGATGGCTCCGATAAACCGCCGCAAATCCTGGACGGTCTCCGGGAGTGGCCAGTCTTCGATCACCTTGATACGGTCGGTTGGAGGGTGGGACCCCTCGGGTGTGACTTCGAATCCAAGAAAGCGTATTTGCTGTTTGGCGAATTGGCATTTGGACCAATTGATTGTGAGTCGGCTCTTGACCAGCACGCCGAGGGTAGTCCGGAGATGGTCAAGGTGCTCATCACTGCTGCCAGAGGCGATGACGATGTCGTCCAGATACGCTCTCGCAAACGGATATGGGCGAAGCAGGTTGTCCATGTACCGTTGGAACGTTTGGGAGGCGTTCCGCAGTCCCGGCGGCATTCCCACGAACTCGAAGAGTCCGAATGGGGTCGTAACTGCCGTCTTATGGACGTGGCCGGGTGCGACTGGGATCTGGTGGTACGCTCTCTCGAGGTCTATGACCGAGAAGTGCGTAGCTCCAAAGAGGTTTTGGACGATATCTTCGATCCCCGGCATTGGGTACCGGTCTGGGATTGTTCTCGAGTTGACGTCTCTATAGTCGCCGGTACACGCCAAGTGCTGTCGGGCTTGCGGACCATGCGCAGATTACACGACCAGTGGCTGCTTGAGGGGCGAGCGAAGCCGAGGAAAATCTGAAGCTTGATGAAGTGCTTTGCGCCTTGGAGCTTCTCGCCGGCCATACATCGGGTGCGCTGGTGAACAGCTGGTCCAGTGGTGACGATGTGGTGGTGAACTGGGGCGACAGGCCCAATCCCTGGTGGAGACGAAAGCTGCGCCTGCCTCTGAAAATTGTGTACTATTTCAGCGATCGTGGGATCGTCAATTGCGACTAAATTATGCATAGTTGAAGAAATACTGGAAACCGTAGAGCGGTACATGATGCCGTCTGCCACGAGTTTCGTTGTCGAGTCGATCGAGCGTCCACGCTTGAGATCGATGAGCAACCCGTAATGGGCTAGCAGATCTGCACCAATGATTGGTTGCCTCACATCCGGCACAATGAACGGCCAGCAGAAATCTCGGCGCATGGCAAAGTTCAGCGAGGTCAGCCGTCTGCCGTAGGTGTTGATGCTGGTATCGTTGGCAGCCACTAGCTTGAGAGTATCAGGATGTGGTGTCTTGGGGAAAGCTGACACGGGTAGAAGTGACACGATGGACCCAGAGTCTATGAGGTACTTCATTCCGGTCGTGCGGTCGAATATATGGAGCCTATTCTCGGTGGGCAACTGGTTCTGAGGTGAGCTGCCACCAGCCTCCACGACGGACGGCAGCCCTAACCGTTTCCCTGGTTCCTCTGTGTGGACTCGAAGCTGCAGGGCTGTAGGCATCGATTGGCCGCGGCGCCGAACCGAAAGTGGTAACGGCATAATCCATTAGTATGTTGGGGGCTCCTCGAGCGGTTTCCACGGTCGCCACTGCGGCCGCGCACTTGGCCATCGCTTGGCTTCGCCGACAGCTTTGCGAGGATCTCGCGTGAGATGCCGATCAACTGGGCTAAGAGGGCCTTAACCTGGACGTTGTCGGCCTGCGTGGCGGCTATGTGAGTGTCCATCAGTAGCGCCGGGGCTGGTGAAGTTGCAGAGATGCCGAGGTGTACGGGTCCTTCCATCAGCTGGTCCGCCGCTGTCAACAACTCCTCAAGCGATTGGGTTCTGAAAATTTTTAAGATGTTAGTAACTTGTGTGGGTAAAAGAGCAAGCCACTTCACGCGTAGAGCGTCATCTCCAATGTGATCGCCGGCAAGGGTCCGCATATGTTGGTATAACTGCGTTGGCTTACGGTCGCCGAGTTCCAACTCGGCGAATAGCTTTTGAAGCTCTTGATCCGGTGAATCTGCTTACTGCTCGAGTATACGCCGTTTAATTGTTTGGTACTTTTCTGTTTCGGGGGGCGCAGCAAGGATATCGGCGATCTCAAAAAGTGCATCGGCATCGAGCGCTGCGATGACTAGGTGGAATTTGGACTCATCCTTCGTCACTTTGCTGTACTGGAGGAGTGCTTGTATCTGGTAAAACCACAATTGCGCGTGGGTCCTCAGGAACGGTGGTAGGCGACACGCAGCTGAGGCCTCGACGAGGAACGATGGGCTCGTGTTACCCGCGCCATCTCCGGCCGGGTTGTTCATCGTGTCGTCTGATGTTACGTCGTGCGCGTCAACTACCTCGCGGATTGTATCATCGGCAACGTAGGAGTCTTGTTCACCGTCCGAGTACGAAGCGTCGGTCTCAGTATCGGTACCGGACGTCGGCGAGATTTTGGTGGTCACGTGGTTGCCGCGAAATGGTGGGCCGCCTGGTGGCTCGTACTCGAGTGACCGACGCTTACTTCGTCCGCAGGAGCTGCTGCGCGTTGATGATGAATGCGGCGACGAGCTCCCTATGTCTGCCGCCGGTTCCTGCAACAGCGCGGCAGATTGGAGCAAATGCTGCTGCGATGATGCGCTGGCTGTTGGGGTCGATGTTGCTCTAGGCCGCGAATGTCGTGCCTTGTCGGTTTGGCCGACTGCTCTGGGCTGCGTGGCATCCGAAGATTGCTGCGCGGGCTGTGCGAGAATATTTCTGGGGTTGTTTTCGCTGCTGTCGCGAGCGAAATCCTGCTGCATGCCCCGACATTGCTGGGGTCACCACTAAAGGGAGCTTATGACGGGCAGGGATCTGCTGGCAGGATCGGGTGAAGACCGGGTCGCTGGCAGAATGACTGACTCGCTTAACTCCCGTTACAAATATATATTTATTACTCGTTTTACAACTCAACGTCTGATAGCACCAGAGCTGTGGCAACTGTCCACCTTGGCAGCTCTAACGCAACTAACTGTCCGTGCGCGGGGTTAGCGCACCTGCTTCCGGGGTTTTCTCCTCGGCACATTCGCCGTTTGTGTCGGTATGACAGGCATCGATAGGACCAGCGGGGATGCCGGTGGTGCCACACGTCTACCGGTGCCGACGATCGTAGCGTCCGTCGCAGTCTGCCCTCACAAGACCATGGTTTCCCGCCCCGACGATAACCATTCTCTCCCGACGTACGCAGGTCCCCAGGCGTGCCCGCCGTTGCAGCGCCGGTGACTTTGCCCGAACTTCGACGAGACCACTCACCCACTTCATACCGCTATACTTAACTTAACGGGACCGCTGTCCCGACTACCATACTTAAATTACATTTTGTTTTTAATCTAATCTAATGCTAAGTCTTAGTTTAATATAAAATAACGCGCGGGCTAGAGCGTTTGATTTTTGTCATTGTCGTGAAACGAGAGCGATAGCTTGAAAGTTACTTTCACGATAGATATGCAGAGTGAAAACGATAATCTGTGTGTAAAGTCTTGTCGAGTCTAAAGTGATAGTATGAAAGCGGTAGCGTCGGTGTAGTCAGTCAGTGTACAGTTAACTGGTGTGTAAACCATAGTGAGAACGATAGCTTGTCGGTACAAATTGTCGTCAAGAGTGTTCGTCAGTCAGTGTACAGTAATTACGGTATGCGGTAAATCGGCATGAGGCTTGATGTTCATTTAACACGCCGAACGACTCAGCGCTGTTAAATCGACGAAGCATGCTACCGCCGCACTCATGCTTCACCGCACTCCGCCGCCATAATGGCCACGTGGCGTATTACATATCGCGAGTTCGCGCTACTCCGCAATCGGCACACTAAAAATCACAAGAAAGTTACACCTTACTCACAGTAACGCAGTAGTCTGTCGCACAGCACTCCCTTGCAACGGAAAAGATCGCCTAGATAGTCCGGTAGTCGGAAGCGGAAGGTAGCGGTAGAATCGGTGGCCAAACGGACCTGTTGCTCTGCTGGTGGTCCAACGAAAAAAGGGGCGAGGTATCGAACAGCGCTCGCGTCGATCCCGCTCACGGTCGACGTTAGGTTGGGTCGCTCAGGTTCCCTACTCTCGCTCTCGCGTGCTCGAGCCTAGGCGATGTCGGCCGAGGCGCCACGAAGACAACTAAACGCGCACTCGCCGACTCGTGCCAAGTCGTTGCCGCGCGCAGCGCGGCCGCTTGTAACTGGCAGCGAGGTGCCATGTTACAATATATATATATATATATATATATATATATATATATATATATATATATATATATATATATATATACAGGGTGATTCAAAAAGACCGGGACACCAGCGTAACTCCAAAAAAACGTTTTTTACAAAAAAATGCTTCAAATAAAAGTTGTAGGGTTTAAAAAGATGCACCTAACGGTGACCTCGCGTTTGACCTTGAGGTCGAATTTCAAGGTCATTTGAAGGTCAACTTAGTTTTTTTTTAAATGGAAACCCTATTTTTTGACAGCGGCATTAGAAAGAGCATAAAATTCTACGTTCAAATATATCCCTATATTGTGGGGGCAGAGTGACCCCAAAGGTCATACGATTGTTTTCAACATTAACTTGCACTGTGACCTAATACCTTTTACGGAACGCCTATTCAATAATAATTATCAGACAAAAGTTGTAGTGTTTAAAATGATGCACCTAACGGTGACCTTGCGTTTGACCTTGAGGTCGAATTTCAGGGTCATTAGTAAGTCAATTTAATTTTTTCGAATGAAACCCCCATTTTTTGATGATACAAGTAGAAAAAGCATGAAGTTCTATGTTCGAATATACTTCCATGTTGTAGGGTCAAAGTGACTTGAAAAGTGATACAGTTGATTTCAAAATAAACTTGCATTGCGTTCCAGCATGGAATGATTTCCTAGCATTATAAGTTGTTTTTGTTTTATTATCAAACCCACAAACTATCGAAGAACTTCGGCAGAGAATTTTAGATGCAGCTGCATCGATTCCAGCAGATATGATTCAAAATGCCGTAGATAGTTTTTATGATAGACTAGCTCACTGTCAAACACTTAATGGTGCACATTTCGAGCACTTGTTGTAATAATGATTTTTTTGTGTTGGACTTACGAAACTTACTTATTTTGCAAATCTATATTCGATGTCACAATTAAATTAGTTCTACGTTCGACAATATGCGATTGTAAAAATGTTTTTGTTAAAAAATTAATAAAATTCTTTAAAAGTTCGAACTGTATTTTGTTTTATTATTTCAAAACCTAAAGTACACATTGAAAAATAAATTGCGACCTAATGATGTGAGGGCGCAGATACGCATTCACAGCGCAAGATAATGTTGAAAACAATCGTATGACCTTTGGGGTCACTCTGCCCCCACAATATAGGGGTATATTTGAACGTAGAATTTTATGCTCTTTCTAATCTCGCTATCAAAGAATAGGGTTTCGATTTAAAAAAACTAAGTTGACCTTCAAATGACCTTGAAATTCGACCTCAAGGTCAAACGTGAGGTCACCGTTAGGTACATCTTTTTAAACCCTACAACTTTTATTTGAAGCATTTTTTTGTAAAAAACGTTTTTTTTGGAGTTACGCTGGTGTGCCGGTCTTTTTGAATCACCCTGTATATATATATACACACACTTATTTCCAGAACAATATAAAATCAATCATTATGATATACCGTTAATATATATTTGACAAATATTGAAAAGTGTTTTATAAATTCTTATACGAAATTTTTATACATTCTTATACGAAAAAGATCAGAAAAAAAGATGATAATAATATAAAAAGGTGACGAGAAAATACTATCGCTATGCTTTAAACAATAATACGTTGCATCTAAATTTCTTAATTATACAATGTACCCATTATACTGAAAAAGTTACATAGTTTTATTTAATATACCTTTCATGCACGAAATAGAGTTTATAAACTTCTGTTGATTGCATTAATTAATTATAAAATCCAATTATATTATTTCTCAATCTTCAGAGATTATATATATATATATATATATATATATATATATATATATATACATATACATAGGTCAAAAATAATATTTGACCTACCCTACTGAAAAATATCGCGCGAGTAATCACGCGTAATAATGAACTTTCTTTTTGTGCGATTAGTCGCGCGTCTAATCGCGAGACATCCGGAAAAATTCTGTATTTTTTTTATGTTATAAATTGTCAAATTCTAATCTGTTGTGCACTGAAAGCATGTGTATGCTATACACATATATGATATAAGGTGTAAATTAACATAAGGGCGAATCTAATATATAAGTTTGAACAAGAAATAAATCCAGTAAATTCTGAAAAATTTTAGTTTATTTATAAGTGTTTAGAACATGAATAAATTTAAATAAATAATTCAACTTATTATTAATTTTTTTGGTTTCTCAATTAAACATAACTATATTAGAGTAACAAAAATGATTTTGAAGTTTAATTTAAATTTCTAAGTATCACTATCTTTGGTTATATACATGCAATTATCACATTTAATAACCATGAACAGTCCTAATCTTTTTCTTTTTTGTTAAGTAACCATAAAATAAAATAAATTATATAATCTCTCATTTTTTTCAAAATATAATATTTTTTGATATAATGTGTTACGTAATAGAAATTTGTACTTTAGTATGTGACAAAATTTAAGTCAAATAGTTTTAAATCTTATTAAACAATACTTTATATTTGATCGAAGCCATTAAAGAAAATATTATGTAGACAATAGAGTCATAAATAGATTATATGCGTATGTTACTTATTATTTTACTTTTGAAATTTTATATTAATTTTAATTTAATGTTAAATAGCAGATAACGTAGCCATATAATCTATTTTTGGTATTATTATCCGCAAAGTACTTTTATGAAATACATTAATTTACGATTACCAAATTTTGTAAGTTGTAGACGTACCAAATATATATCCTTTTCAACAAAATACGTTCGTTAAATTATAAAATAAGTTAGTCAATGTATTATTATATTCAGAGTAGGATGAGATAAAATGATCAATGACAATAATTATTACCAAAAATGTTCTACTCTACATGTAATAAATTTACAAAACTGATTTTTTAAATATATACGTTATGTAAGCAATAACGACATAAATTTTTCTGATGATTCAAAACAAATGTATCACTGAACTTCAATACTTTTAAAATTATTTGAAGTCCTTACAAAATAAAGTGACAATTTTTTATATACCGAGAAAAAGTAAAATTATTCAACGCTGTTATAACTGAGCCTCCGTCTTGCATTTCGTGCATTAGGCGCGCGTGTCTTAGCTTTCTTCTCTTGTGACCTCAATGTCCTTATCTTATTTCTTAATGCATAGGTTGCTTTTAACAAGTACTGTGCTTTTTGACTCATCATCGAAACACCCATTACGTTTCAAATAATCATGGTATAAACCTACAATATAACATCTGTAATAGAATCATAATATTTGATATGTGAATGATATAAAAAAGGAGTTCTTACTTATTAATAATCGCAGGAGATCTATTTCTATCAGTTTTATTGGTGATTATCCTGGAATATTTTTCATGTTATCGTGAATTTCAAAGGCTCCGGTAGCAAACTCGCTACTATCCCATAAATGTAGTAAAGTCTGAACAAGGAATACGGGTGGTCGCTCAAGGTTTATCGTTTCCCATTCCAATACTTAACCACTTCTGTTTTCTCCAAGATGTATCTAAAAGTAATTCATATAAAAAATTAATTTAATGCAATAATAATTTTTATTTTAATATATTTAATCTAAAAGTTTTACAAATTTAATACAGTTATAAATTGATTTGAATAAGATTATTGCGATTACAAGTTTTTAATTCTCATATCAAATGTTGAAATAAATCATTTTTTTTTATTGCTTATATATATATGTATATTTTTTTGTCTTTCTTTAAAACCATGGCCTTCTTTTGCTTTGTAATAGTTTACACAATTTAATATAAAATCTTTCATTTTAATGGTTTTACGTTTCTGGTTTCCATCTATAATAAATAATTTAAACTTTCAAATATATAATGTGATCCCAACTCAATTTTTAAACATTTCAAGTTTTAAAAAGGGCTCTCTGCTCGTAAATTTTTAATAAATAATATATACTGGTTGATGCATGCTATCTTTACAAAAACATAAATATAAGTTACTTTCATGATAAAGGGTGCGTTCCGTTAGAGGCTTCAGTAGTTTTAGTAAACTTTTCTTGACGGTGATTGGTTGCGACGTTGTACGTCGCAGCCGAGTCGAGTCGGGAAATTTCCGACCAATTCGGCGAGTCTAAGCCCGCACGTAAGGGGGAGAGAGAAGGTCAGCGTCGGTCGCGCAGCAGATCTCCGCCGCGACGGCACATGCAGCGGCGATGAGGAAGCTGCTCAAATCGCGAGAGGCGCGGAGTTGAAATATGACGTCAGTCGTCTGGTCGAGGCTGAACTCGATGCAGAGCTCGCCACTAGGGGGTGTAGTGTGCGTGGCTCGGTCGAGGTGAAGCGGCACCGAGTATTGCGCGCGTGTTATGTGGAGAAGGGTCAGGATGTACCGTGGTACGGGTGGGATAATGCGGGCGGGGATCTCGCGCGTCCCGAAAACGAGATAGAGAGGGTAGTACTAAGCGAAGTACTAACGGGCCTAAGAGTACATTGAGGGAAGTCGGACCACATTCTAGCGAAAGCGAGAATGGCGGCGAGTTACCCCTCAATACTCGTTAAAATGAGGTGGCGGTAGAGGGGCCTGCGATTGCGACTACGACTGCGCAGTCAGTAGTAACATCACACGCAATCAGAGCGGTGGTGACGACGACAGCGTCGTTGTCGGATCGCCCGATTGCAACAGCTGCAGTCGGCTATTTAGACCAGCTGTCGGCGACACCGGCGAGGGGGCTGCAGGGTTACCTGGTTAGCAATCCTACTGCTAACTGGGAGTATATCTCAGCGAGGGTGGTGAGGGGATATAGGCAGCCACCAGCGGGTCCTGCTAGACGCGATGCCAGACTAGAGAGCTCTGGTAGTGCGGATGCGTTTGATGCGAGGAATGAACGCTACTATACGCCTGCAGCGAATATTGCAGGCGTAGATCGGCGGCTTCGACGCAGGAGCCGCCAGAGCGGCGAGAGCTCAGCTGAGAGCACGAGAAACGGAGCTGAGCGTCACAGTGCGACGAACGAGTTGTTCGCCGCACGCGCTGCTCGAATAGGAGAATTCCGCACGAGCGGAATGACCTACGAGCAAGCCAGGGAGAGAGTTTTCAACGAAGAACTCTCTTGCGAGGGCGAGCGCGTATATAATGAGACGCTCGAAGAAATTCACGTAGAGCGCGAAGAGCGAGAGGCCGAGAGAGAGCAGCAGCATCGCCTAGAGCAGGTGCAAGAGGCTGCTAGAGCAAGAGCTCAACGCGTAGCGCGCACAGAGGTTGGGCAGTCCATCCTTCGCGGAGAGGATGAGCTGAGGCTGAAAAGCCCAACGACTTACCTCTGCGAGAGGAGTGGGACTGCCACTATATTCCTCTGGGGGTAGCGCTACACAAAGGAGAGATCTGCCAGCTCCGGCGGACCTGGCGAAAGGTCGCAGGTCCAGCCGTGCGAGGCAGGTCTCTGAGGAGTCGGAGAGCGAGTGGGAAGTCCCTTACGCGAGTAAACGTCGCGCAAAGAGGGCAAGAGAGAGTGAGAAAGTAAAGAGGGATGTGGACGTGAAGGTCTCGCGTGGTAGAAGCCCGAGAGAAAGCGTGAGCCTCCTTAGCAGTGACAGCGAGTTCGAGCATGTCTCGAGCCGCGCGTCCAGCAAGGCGAGCTCTGCACACTCTCGCCGTGATGGCCATGATAATACGGCCCGTATCACCAAGAGGCTTAAGGACTGGGACTTCAAGTTCACAGGGGAAGGCCGGAGTGAGGATGCAGAGGAGTTTATAGATCGGCTGAGCAATTGCAGACGGGAGGCTAAAGGAACTGACGCTGAGTGGCTCAGTGTTCTGCCCTGTATTTTCAAGGGTGATGCTGGACGTTGGTTCCGAGCTAAGCGAGACAGGATTCAAACGTGGAGTGAATTCTGTCTGGCCTTCCGTCGATGCTATGTGCCAGAGTATAACCGGGAAGATCTGATGGAGGATCTGAGGCGGAGGACGCAGCACAAGGGAGAGAAAATTGCTAAGTTTATTAGCAAATTCGAATATATTGTGTCGCGCTTCCATCGGCCTCCGTCGGATCGAGAGGTGTTGCGGATAGCATACCGCAACATCCTCCCCGAATACCGCAAGGCTATCGGTGATAAGCTCATCGATAGTATAGAGGATTTGGAGCGTTATGGTTGTCGCTGGGAGAAATAGCGAGACCTGGATAGCCGCTACACACCACCCCCGCCAGCCGAGAAAATGCACGTTCCCGGCGCGGCATACAACGGTGGTGCTGCTCGATCGAAAGTCGTAGCAGCAGCGGCGTACGAAAAGGAGGTAAAGGAGCTTGAGGGAGCTTCTAAAAGGGGAAAGAAGGGCAAGGCAAAGAAAGCCACGGTCTCGCCCTCTACCTCCGAGTCAGAGAGGGCTGCGAGTGCGAGCATGCAGTCTAACACTGGCAGAGGCAACTCGCAGGGTAAGAGTGCTTCGCCAAGCCAGAACTCGGCACGTGGACAAAGAGGCGCTGGGTTTCAGCCACGCCCTGGGAATTCAGGTGCGGGGGCAGCCCAGTCGCCGATGAGGGCGACTAACGTGAGAGCGGGTGAGTTTCTGGGGGCATGTTTTACGTGCCACAGAGTAGGACACCGCGCTTCAGCGTGTCCTGAAATCGTCTGCTTTCGGTGCAGACTGAAGGGCCACACCTCGAGACAGTGCACTCAGCGGGTGAGTGAGCAGGGAGCGACTGTCTCGTGCCAAGGTTGTGGTCGAAAGGGAAGTACAGTGCTCTCGTGCCCCGATTGCAGTAAAGTTATTGCAAGTTTGGGAAACTTGAGACTGGGGGCGCAGAAATAAATAGATCTGCACCCCCGAGAAGCCAAGCGGTGAGTGAGAGAGGGAAAAAGCAGATGACTTTCGCGAATCCTCTAAGTGAATTCAGCAATACCGCGACATGGGAGAGCGAAGAGGCCTCCCGGTTCGCTGAATTAGGGGAATTAGAGGAGAATCTCACAAAACTGCTAAGTGATAGGAGAAAGTGGGACAGAAACGAAGCTCGAACAGCTGATCGGGAGTGTCGCTTGTCTATGCCGTCTTGGGCGTCACCAGAGAGCAAGGGAAAGGAAGCTACTGGGAAGGAGAGCATGGCTTCTCGCCCAGTAGGCAACCCTACCCAGCTCGAGACGCCTGAGGGTGTTGTGGGTGGCGACTTGAGTGAAGAGGAGGTAATAGCGGGAGTAAATACAGAGAATAGGAATTTTCTGAGTATAAGTCTTGGTGGGCAGGTGTATCAAGCACTGCTTGATCCTGGGGCAACGCTCTCTTTGATTGGTCCAGAAATCGCGGAGAGGTTCGGGATCGATTGAAGAAAAGTAGTACCATGTTACGCACCGCCACGGGACATTTAAACAAAATCCTCGGGGAATTGGAGCTAATGCTTGATGTGGGAGGCGAAACTCAAGCCATATCATTCAAGGCCGCACCGTCGCTCGAATAGCCGATAATCCTGGGTATGGATTTCTGCAAGAAGTTCGATTGCGATGTGCGGCTGGGAAGAGGCTTGTGGCGCACAGGCGAGGGAGAGTGGCAGCCATTTGCCGATTTAACTGGCAAAGAGGAAGCTACTGTCTACGCTGAATGTGCAGGCCTATCCACGATCACTGATGAGGAGCGTAAGCGAGTAGAGGAAGTGTTAGAGAGGCTGTTGAAGGACCAAGGCTCCTCGTTGGGGATGACGCATCTCACCGAGCACCATATCCAGTTCGTTGATTTTACGCCAATTCGACATAAGCCAAGACGTGAGTCCTCAGCGAAGCAGAGAGCTGCAGTCGAGGAGGTAGAGCGATTATTCAATGAGGGAATACTCGAGAGGTCAGCCAGTGACTACATGAATGCACCTGTCTTGATTCGTAAATCGGATGGAACGTGGAGGTTCTGTATCGATTACAGAGATCTGAATCGAGTAACCAAAAAGGACGAACATCCGATTCCGAGCATGGACTCGATTGCAGACAGGCTGCGCAATGCTCGTTACCTCACGAAAGTCGATTTGAAACATGCGTATTACCATATTCCGCTTTCGAAGGAGAGTCGAAAGTATACGGCGTTCTCTGTTCCAGGCTCAGGCCTGTGGCAGTTTAAAAGAATGCCATTCGGATTGTGCAACGCGCCTAGAACTCAGCAGCGGCCGAGAACTGTGAAACAGCTGAGACGCTTTCTGGGCATGTTGGGCTGGTATTCGCGCTTTATAAAGGGCGAGTCCGAGCTCAAAGTCTGGCTAGTACGTCTGCTGAGGAAAGACCAAAAGTGGGAGTGGGGTGAAGAGCAGCAAGAGGCGCTTGAAGCACTACGGTACGCGCTCACTGTGGCCCCTGTGCTCGCACGGCCCGATTTTTCGCCAGTGGCGTGGCTATTGGGGCTGTCTTGACACAAGAGGGGGAAGATGGCGAACACCCTATAGTGTACATTAGCCGAGTGCTGACGTCGGCCGAGAGGAATTATACGACGACAGAGAAAGAATGCTTGGCTGTGATCTGGGCTATTAAAAAGCTGAGGCCGTACATTGAGGGGTACAGCTTCAGTGTAATAACAGATCACAAGAGCCTGCAGTGGCTGAGGAATTTGAAAGATCCCAGCGGCCGCCTAGCGAGATGGGCGATTGAGCTCCAACAGTGGGACTTATAGGAAGGGATAGGAGATTATTGATAGGAAAGGTGAATTGAATCACTTTCCTGATGCGCTGTCTCGAAGCGAGGACAACCGCGAAGATGCCGTGGCCGCTTTCGAAGAGATTACTGACCCAGAATATTTGAAACTGCGAGAGCAAGTTGAAAATTTTCCGGGAAAGTATCCAGGCTGGCGCATCGAAGACGGTGTGTTATATCGTTGGCGCAATGATCCATTGCTTGACCCGATTACACATCGAGAGGTGGCGTGGAGGTTGGTAGTGCCTGAGGAGCACAAAGAAAGAGTGATGAGAGATGCGCACTGCACACCCTCCTCGGGTCACTTGGGAATTGAGAAAACATATGACCGAGTGGCTCGAGAATATTACTGGCGAGGAGCGTACCATGATGTGTACCGCTTTGTGCCATCTTGCGAGGAATGCCAGAAATATAAAACGGTGCAGAGTGGCGCGAAAGGACTCATGGGACGGCGTGTTGTCGAGAGGCCCTGGGCCATCGTAGCAGCTGATCTCATGGAGTTTCCGCCGAGTAAGAACAGGTTTAAATATCTTGTCGTGTTTCAAGATTTATTTACACGATGGATAGAGGTAAAACCGTTGAGAAAGACAGATGCTAAGTCAGTGGCCAGAGCATTCGAGGAGCTGATCTTATTCAGGTGGGAGACCCCTGAATATTTTCTATCAGATAATGGCAAGGAGTTTGATAACCAACATCTCCGTAAGGTGTTGGAAATCTATGGTGTAAAACACATCACAACTCCGCCTTATCATCCGCAGGCCAACCCAGTGGAGCGTACGAATCGAACGCTGAAGACGATGATAGCGACGTTCGTGAAGAACGATCATCGCGACTGGGATGTGCACCTGCATGAGTTTCGTCACGCCATCAATACGGCCACACAAGCGTCTACTCGAGTTTCGCCGGCTTTTCTCAACTACGGGCGTCACCCCCGCCCTGTGTTGAGTTTACGCTGCGAAATCGAGGCGGACAAGCCGATTGAGAGGCGGGAGCCAGGGGAGTGGGAAGAGAGAATGAAGCGATTGGATGCGTTGAGAGATTTAGTGGCGAAATTCGCGAGCAAAGCCACGGAGAGGCAGGAGAAAGCGTATAATAAGGGGAGAAAAGACACGCGTTTTCAGATGGGAGATAGGGTTATGCGAAAAATCCATGTCCTATCTGATGCGGCGAGTAAGGTGTCGAGAAAGTTGGCTCCGCACTGGGAGGGCTCGTATGAGATAGCCGAGGTAAAATCCCCGATTGTTTACATACTGGGCTACGGTGACGGAAGGTCACGGCGGTTGACGAAAGCTTACGTCAACGAACTTAAGCGCTGGATTCCGCCGCGAGGTGCGAGAGTAGAATAAAATTAATATATGTTTTCTTTTTGTTCTAGGGAGGATGGAGCAAAGGAAGAAGGAGGGCGCGGCTAAACCGCCGTCGCCGAGCCAGCCACGAGGGAGTCGCACGCCACCGCGCGCGACATACGCGCAGATGGCTGGCGGAGCATGGCCTCAGCCGGGTTCATCCCCCAGGCCAGCCACGCCAAGGACGACACCACCACCGAGTCCCCTGCGTGGTCAAGGGGGGAGGATGACCAGTTTGAGAATAGGCCTCAACTGGTTTATCAAGGCTAAAAACCGACGGGCAAGCCGAGGCTGGAGCCAGTGGAGGAGGAGGAGGAGGAGCAGCTGAGGACGGGGGCGATAGAGAGCCTGAGCAAGGCGGTGGCGCAAGGTGCGCTACCCCGGCGGCTGGGCACTATTCGCGACGCCATCAGCGCAGGAGCCGGAGTATTGGCAGTAACTGCGGCGCCAGCTGAGGTCTGCACGGAGAGGCGAGCGCCATCCGTAGCAGAGGCGGAGTAGCCAGCGGAGGAGAGCCGGAGAATAGCCAGGCCAGAGGTGGAGAATACGAGTGGGTGGATGAAGTGTGGCGCCCCCGCCCAGTTCAAACCCAACACTAACAGGGTAGAGCTGAGCGGTTTCCTAAATTCCTGGGACCAATATGGTTCAGGGAATTTCCTCAGCCTGACTAGCAAGGTTAAGGGGGGAGGATTGCGACGTTGTACGTCGCAGCCGAGTCGAGTCGGGAAATTTCCGTTCGCGAGAGCGCCCGCGAATCGAGTCAGTTCTCGTGCTGACATCGTCGACGCAAGTCGACGATTCGAAAAGTGCCGCATAATGCGTAGTGGTGTGTGTGGTGAGAGAGAGAGAGAGAGAGTGAGAGACAAGTGACAGTGCCACGGCGAAGACACTTGGTGTCGACGCCGTCCCCCAGGACTATTCCCTGTTTCCCGCTGGCGAGTGTGTCGCCAGCGGCTTGCAGGCATCAGTAGAGGAGAGCCCGAGAGGACGCCCGGGGCCAGCCAGGAGCCACGAGCTCGTGGGAGCTTCAGCCTCCTAGCCAGCCAGGCGCCGAGAGAAGAGAGAGAGAGACCCAGGGCATCCGGGAAGCCAGCGAGCCTCACGGCAGTGGGGCTTCCTGAGCTTCGTGGGAGAGGATGGAACCTGGGGCTCGTCCCCCCTTCCCTCGAGAGGTAAGATTTGTCGTTGTTTTACGCGAAATCTCCGGCGCGAGCAAGCGTGCCGTCGGAGACTCGTGTGTGCATGTGAGAGAGAGAGAGAGAGAGAGAGAGCGAGAGAGAGAGAGAATACACGTGAGTTTTCGCGTGCGGTGCCGGGCGCACGAGGACGTGAGCAAGCAGTGCGGGGCTTGCGAGAGTGAGAGAGAGAGAGAGAGAGAGAGAGAGAGAGAGAAACGGCGAGTGAGTGCTGCCGGCGACAGCGAGCTGCACGGTCTGGCTCTGCGCTAGACCGGCGCGTGTCGTGCGAGGCAGGCAGAGCGCGTGTGCCGAGAGAGGTTGGCTGGCTGCTTACCAGGTGTTTACGCACCGGGAGAGCACCGAGCCTGCGGGTAGTAGGGACAGCGAGAAGGCCCTGTGTAGCTGTAAGACGCGTGGGAGGCTCACGTAGCCACCACGTTGTAGGGAGGGGTTGGGCGAAATATAGAATCGTTTAATAAAATTTGTATTATTATTTTCCCTCCTCTTTCCCAGCTCTCCCAAGCTAAGGTAATCGCGTCGAGTCCCTCGACAAAATAAATAAATCGAGCGCATAAGAGGCGCAAGAGTTGCGTGCGCGCTGCTGGGAGACAGCACGTCGCATGGTAGATTCTTTACTGAAACTCCATTACAACCTTCAATGGAACGCACCCAAAATTAGCTAACACAAAGTTTGAAATTTAAACAATAATAATATAAAACAGTAACCACTTACCATTACCATGATTCTGGTTATTGTCTCTTTCATTTTCATCTTCGTTACTACCGTCTGACTGTTTATCGTTATCAAAATCTTCTTGAATAATATCATGATTTTCTCTGTTAAGAATATCCTCTTATCCAGGAGCCTTATCTCTAGCATGAACATCTTCAGCATTAACGTTATGTGCAACAACGGCATTAACAGTAACGTTATTTGTAGCAATGGCATTAGCAGCAACATCATGCAGTAACGGCTATAGCAACAACGTTATCTGCAGCAATGGCATTAGCAGAAACGTCATCTGCAGCCACTTTATTTGAAATGCTATTTCAAATTGCATGCGCATTTCTTGGATTGAATCCTCCTAGTTCATGGCCTCCAAGTGCAATCTCTAAATTGTTTTGATTTTCTTTTATGTGCGCATCTTCTTCATTATCACCAATGCCAATGACACCTTCATCAGCATGCTCACCATTTATATTAGCACTGATAGTTGCTGCGTTATTTTGTGATTCATTTGTTTTATTTAATATAGGAGATGATTTATTGCTCAAATTTGTATGTGGACGATTTAAAGATCTGTGCTGGAACCGATTCTTTAATTTCTTCATAGGAGGAAGTGATTGCTGTATCTTG
>JAHUUD020000098.1:210000-253728 GCA_020010945.3 Muscidifurax raptorellus
ATTTATGGATCAATAACTATTTCGAAATTTGAACAATAAATTGATTCTTTTTATTATTTTTAATCAGTTAAATTATTCCAAGGAGTAAGAAATTTAAAGAATAATTTTTTTAATTGAACATTTATCAAAGCAAAGTTGAAACAAACAATTTTATTTTTGTTTTTGAGAATTTTTTTATTGGCTAAAGAATTTTCTACCTTTTTATTAGGTTACTTGCAAAAGTGACCATTCATCATATACCTCATAAGTCAGTTTATTAACGGCTTTTCCCTGGATCTGCTCAGTAGCGGTCATTCTATATCCTAAGGTTTGTTTAATAGCAAGCTAATCCTTTAATCTGCTTAATAGCGACTACTCTTGTGTATCCTGTGTCAGCTGAGCAGCGGCTTTCCTCGGACCAACTCAACAGCGGTCGTTGTATCCAACAAAACCACAACCCATGAAGGAAGAAAATTACTTAGGCAGAGAAAAATTGTTTAAGAAAAAAAGATTGGGAAAAAAATATTTCTTGCAGAAATTACTATTCGAAAAGAAGGCATTAGAAGAAAGACTCAAAGAAATAAATAATCTATTGTGCAATTATTACTGGGAAGCCAATAGTATAAACGCGGATAACAGTAAAGTTTCTGAAGATAATTTAAATTTTCTATCTGTAGTAAGCAAAAAATTTAATGAACTTTTGGAATTTGCTTTAAGGGAAACGAATAAACGCAAAGCCGATTAAGGTTTTTTTTTTGTGACATAAAACCCACATTTAGTCACCCTTGAACCAGTTTCGAGTATTTCCTGGTAACCTTGTGTCCCACAATTTAGCAACCCGATTGAATGAACAATCCCAACATCTAGACCCATTATAAATTATTTCCTTTTGAAAGAAATAAAAAAATACAAGAAGAGCATTCAAAATGAATCTCGGCGACGAAACAAATGCCAGAGGTGCTAGAGCAACGAATGCAACTTCATCTGATTCCAATTTCATGCTAATGAATAGCATGGCAAATACCTTCGGGCTCATGAACTGCATAAGCGGTATTCCGACTTTAGATAGCAAGAGAAGTCTTAGAGAATACATACAGGATTTAAGAAACGCAGCGTCTCCAGTGAGTGAGGATATACAACCACAGTGTTTACAAAATGCCTTGCACAGAATCACCAGACCAGCGAAGAAGAATTTAATTAATAAACAAATGACCACAGTGGAAGAACTGATAACACATCTGAAACAAAGATTCGGACCAGGGAGAAACTTCAGTTATTTCAATAACAAAATTCAAAATGTTCGAATGAGAGAACATAACACCGTCGGTGATTTCTATGATGAAATCAACGTCTTGCTTGGCAGTGCAAAAACAGCACTCCAAGAAGAAAAAGGAAACAGTTATAAGAAAGAGATGATGGACCCATTGAAATCGCTCGCAGTAGACATATTCATAAAAGGTCTACCTGCCAATTTAGCAGAAAGAGTGGACTATAGCAAACCGGCAACACTGCGTGAAGCCTAGGAAGAAGCTGCACGTTTAGAAACAAGAATGGAAGCCAAAATAATTCCAGACTCCAGACCATACCGTAGCAGGAATCATGGCTACAATAACCCCAGACTATATAGTGAACCACAAACTGGAATTAATTAAAGGAATAATAGAAGATACGATGACGAAGATTAATACAGAAATAGTCAGCATAGAGAACCTCACTACATAGGTTATATGGAGGAACGTTATGAATATGAAGAGCCTGAATCCATTGCCTATGTGTAAGATCGATCGCAAAATGTATCACGTGATGGATATTCCGGCAACCACCGCCAAACAAACGGTTATCAACAAAACCATTACCAGAAGTATAATTACAGAAATCCTAACTATGCAAATCGTTATCATAACACCAATTATGGAAATGGATTTCGTCAAAATCAGAACTACAACGACAACCGACAAGAAAGTAACAGTTGACATGAGAGGAATAATCAAACCGGCAGAGGGAGTCAACGAATATTCAATCCTCAAACCGGAAGGTATGAAAATACGCAGAATCGACCCGACAGATGGAATAACAGTAGCTGGTGCAATGAAGATCCCAGATACGACAATCAAAATAATAGAGATAATTTAAACTACCAACAGGCTCGTCACGAACCCAAGATGGCGAGCCAAAACCAGAATTATTCGAGAAAAAGCGATCAGCAGACACCCAGGAACATGGACCAAGCAAGTTATCAAAGACAAATGCAGGAGTACAACCAGAATCAAGGTTCGAATCAAAGGAGCCTGCACGACAATCAAGCAAAAGCCCCAGTGATGGCGATACTAACAAGGCCCGAGAGATCGCAAGGATGTGTTCAACGAACAAATCCTTGCGATTTGTTCGCAAGAACGTATTGTAGGGGACCTGAAAACTATAATTGGGAAGATGGAGAGGCAACAGCTGTAAGAATAAGGATAGCCGAAGGAACACAAAGACCGTACTTAGATTACATGATAGATAATGGTGCAACCGTGAATCTAATAAAAATCGGAGCTTTGCACGATGATCTACCAATAAGCATTGAAGATGCCAGAGAATTAGGAGGCATCACGGATCAGACCGCGTGGACAGCAGGATCAGTGTACCTGGACATGAGAGGAACCCCAGTATGATTTCAGATAATACAGAACGATTTTCTTATAAAGCAAAATGGCATGCTAGGAAGCAGTTACCTAAAAAAGGAAGAAGCTGTAATCTCTTACCATAGGAATGCTCTCGTGGTGAGTGGTGATGTCATGCATCCCATACCGTTCATAGGACATGAAGAAGAACATAATTCTAAAGAGAGGATATAAATGCAAACAAGCAAATGAAGTACTAAAAGTGGAAACAAAAACTGATGACGAGATTAAGCCAATGGACAAAGACAAAGTAAAATACGTGATAAAAGCTAGAATTAGACAAGTAGTTCAAATTAACTTAATCAAAAGTGACTTGAAGGAAGGCTACATTCCCAGGATACATGTGGGAAATGACAGCGTATCTTTAGGTGAAGGTGTGTTCTATAATGTAAACAATACCTGCAAAATGATGGCCATAAACACAAGTGAACAGGATGTAATGATAACAGTAGATCCAAAAGAATTAATACCTTTCGACACCGGACCAGACTTTCTACAAGAAACAGACAGTGATTTTGATGGAGATGCAATTGTTGATCAAATCAAAAGATTAGAATGAGTGAAGGCATCAATCAGAAGAAACCATTTGAATAAAGAAGAATTAGAAATTGTGGACCATATACGATTCCCATTGCCAGGAGACAAGCTCCCGTGCACCGACATGATCGAGCATCATATTCATTTAAAAAATAATGTACCTATAAACACTAAGCAATACAGACATCCTCCTCAACACAAACAAGTTGTAAGAGAAAGCGTAGCCAAAAAGCTCAAAGACAAAATTTTAAAACAATCCAATTCTCCCTGTAATTCACCTATCTGGATAGTGCCCAAGAAACCAAATAGTTATGGCAACCCAAGATGGCGCATGGTGATCGATTTCAGAGAACTAAATAAGAAAACCATCAGAGATGCATACCTGTTACCAAACATTGCGGATATAATGGATCAATTGGGAGGAGCAACCTACTTTTCGATATTTGACTTGGCCAGTGGTTTCCAGCAAATACCGATGGCTCCTGAAGATTATTATAAGACAGTATTCACAACAATAAATGGACACTATGAGTACACAAGAATGCCTGAAGTATTGAAGAAGGCTACCACTTTCCCGTTGAGCTGTTATTTGACCGCGTCGCGTTCCTCTGGTTTGTGTACATACAGTTTTAAAACTTAGTGAATAGCGAGCATAGCAAGTGTCTCTAAATTCAGAGGCCCTGTGGCTTGCAAAACCAGCAACAATGACGCAAAATGCACAGTTGCAGCCTCCTGCAACTTATGCCAACGTAGTGCAATCAGAAAAGTGTCCAACTAAAGAACAGGCTATTGTTCTGGACGCAATCGATGGCTTAACAATAAAAGATTACTGTGTTTCGATTGGAAAAGAGGTCGGATCTGTTAATGTGCGATACATCTCCAGAATATCACATAGACGCATTTGTATATACTTAAGCTCTGTAGAATTAGCGGAAAAACTTACACTCGAGGTCAAACAAGTGACAATCAAGAATGAGATACTAGAAATAAATCCATTATATACCAAATCTAAACGTATCCTGATTTCTAACGTTCAGACACTTATTGCATCTTCTGAAATAGAAAGAGAGCTCGCAACCCATGGTATTAAGCCTATATCTAAAATAATACAAATAAAAGCGACTTCAGTTACAACTCCAGGCTTGTCACACCTCATGAGCTTCCGAAGGCAAATGTATATACAACCGGAAGATGCATCGAAACTCCCTGCAGCTCTAAAAATACACTACGACGATATGGCATGTTGGATTTACTTTTCTACAGACAGATTGATATGTTTTATTTGTAAAGAAGAAGGGCACACACAGAAATACTGCCAAAATATTACAACGGAGAAAAAGTCTGAACAACTATCACAAGAAATGGAATATAATCCTCTAAATACTCATCATCTTCCAAAAACGAATCAAGAACAGGTATCCTATCCATTTCTAGATTCACAAATCATGCCTCCCCCTAATAAAAGAGCGTACTCGACCAGTGCTTCTAGTTCTTGTGCAACAGAAAGTGATCCGAAAATAAAAACCAAATCTAATTCAAAATCTGCAAATAAAAAACTAAAAAGTTTAAAAAATAGCTCGCCAACAAAGGATGAGATTATCGAAAAACTAAAACCGGCACAAGACTACTTAAATTTACACCATGAAAATCTGCATTTAGATCTCGATACCACAGCAAGTTTTATCAACGAAACATATGGACAATCTGATATTAAACAAATCGTAAAAAAATATACCGAAAATTACCCAGAACTACTCAATTTATTATCTGAAACATGTAGTCTCATTAACGATAGACATATGAAGTCGCGCATTACTAAAATAAAAAAACATTTAGTGCAGTCAGAAAAAAATAATCTAAGTGATACGGAAAATGATAATGGCAGTGACGATTATACAACACCGACATAATCATAAACAATGACTACGGACAATCTAAAAATCAAAATATTATTTTGGAACGCTAGAAGTATTAAATCGCGAAAAAATGAGCTGCAAGAGATTCTCAAAGATATAGATATTTTAATTTGTGTTGAATCACTCAATACGAATGATCATTTTAAGTTATCGGGTTTCAACACCTACAGAGAAGATAGGACACATTCACGAGGAGGAGGAATTTTAATCCTAATTCGTAAACACCTCAAATTCTCGATTATATCTCAAATAACATCGGCCGTACCAGATATAGAATTAGCCGGCATAAGAATTACAAACACAACACCGACCTTGGACTTAATAGCATGCTATAAAGTTCCTGGAAGCTCACTTTCGCAGGAAGAATGGAACTCAGTCGTAGGTTGTGTCGATGACATCAATACAATATTTGTCGGCGATTTCAACTCCCACAACAACAAATGGAACTGCAAGAATACAGATGCGAACGGTAATAGGCTGTACGAAAGTACGGCTCAAAAAAACTTATTCCTGCACAATTGTAATTCCTTTGCCCACTTAGACTTGCGTAATAATCAAAAATCTAACATCGATCTAATATTTTCCACAATGAATATCGCGGATAAGATCAATGTAAATATTTACGACGAAACCTTCGGCACAGATCACTTCCCTATTCATATTGAGGTCGACATGCAGAGACAATTGTATCATAAACCTTCGTACAAATTAAAATCACTCAAAACTAACTGAGAAAAGTACACTGATTTTTTGAAAAATAAACTTTCTTCTTTTTTCTCCACGGATTATGATACAATGTCACCTTCTAATAAATATGATTACTTTGTTAAAATTATTTCAGAATCTATTACAGCTGCCACACCTCGAACAAAAAATTGTAATAAGTACACAAAGCAAATAAAAAACCCTGTACCTTGGTGGGATTCTGAATGTAACAAAATTAAAAGGCTTAGGCGAGCGGCATATAAAAAATGGGAGTTCACGCAAAATCAGACCGACCTTATAGAATACAATAGAAATTGTGCTCTTGCTATACGACTTTTCAAAGAAAAAAAATTAATTATTTTAGACATTTTGCTGGCACTATTAATATTAAAACTAGACCCAATTATGTCTGGAATGTTTGTAAAATATTAAAAAATAGTTGGGTGAAAGTAAAACATAACAGTTCAACCGATCAGGATACATCCAAAGAACAGTCCATCAAATGTTTAGACAAACTGGCTCCGCCTTGGGGAAGCTACGATTTTAACTTTATACCAGCTTGTGAAACTAACGAATTCTTCGATAAGCATTTCTTTCCTGGAATTTAACGCAGCCTTAAATTCAGGTAAGGAGAGTTCTTCCCCGGGTTTGGACGGTATCGATTACGAGGTTCTCCAAAAAATGCCTATAACCTATAAACTTTTACTCCTCGACATTTATAATGAAATGTTCGATAAGAGTGAATTCCCCGATATCTGGAAGGATTCTGTAGTTCATTTCATTGACAAGCCAGACGGGAGTGGTGTTAGGCCGATTTCCTTAACCTCGTGTATTTCAAAAACTTTTGAAAAATGGTAAAATTTCGATTAGAATGGTGGATTGAAAGTAACAACATAATACCAAAAAATCAATCGGGCTTTCGCAAAGGAAGATCGTGCAATGATAATCTGGCGAATGTTACATTTACGGTCGATCAAGCTTTTGCAAATAAAAGTGATGTTCTCGCTGCTTTTTTGGATGTATCTGGCGCTTTCAATAATGTGTTAAGTGATATTTTATTAGAGAAACTTGCTAAAATTAAATGCTGAGAAAAATTAATTAAATTTGTTAAATTTATAATTTACGAAAGATGGTTACATACACACACTTTGAAGGACACGAACTGACTAAAGTTAGCAAGGGAGAACCACAAGGAGGTGTTCTGAGCCCAACGTTTTATATAATCTACGTAGCTAATATAACTGAAAATGTGCCTAAAAATGTGACCATCTCACAATTTGCAGATGACACTGCTGTATATTCTAACGTTACTCCATTAAGAGATTGTATAGATATTATTGAAAAATCTGTTTCCATCATTCAAAACAACTTAGCCAAAATAGGACTAGAATTAGCACCTCAAAAAACTGCGTTAATACACTTTAATAATAAAAATATCGAGCCAGGAACAACCAAAATCTATATCAATAACTGTGAAATTAAGTCTAGGGATAATGCACGTTTTTTAGGAATCATTTTCGATTATAAATTAAATTTTTCTGCGCATATTGATATGTTACAGACCAAATGTAACAAATCTTTGAACTTTGTTCGATTTTTGTGCGGAACTTGGTGGGGATCAGACCCAGGGACTCTTATCACCCTGTATAAAAGCTTCGTGCGTTCTATATTGGATCATGGCAGTTTTCTGTATTTTCCACTAAATCAAAAATACTCGAAAAAAATTGAACAAATACAATATTCTGCTATAAGAGCAGCATTAGGATACAGACGAACTACTCCTACTAATATCTTGTTAGCCAAATCGAAAATGCCACTAATCCAAGAACGAGCTAAGCTTTTAGGAAACAAATTTGTAATCAAAACTCTAACAAACAAAAAAAGTCTCCTGTTCAATGAATTGCAATACTTGAGTACAAATCCTAAAAAGAACAGTAGAAAAAGGATTCTCATACAATGCATAGTAGATACGAAAAACATTATTGACTCAGTTACCGTACAAAATAATTTTTCTGTCTTCAGTCATGATTATAATACTTTATTCTCATCAGTTCCATTTAACATAAAATTAGGACAAAATCTCACAAAGGAAGAAAATCCAAATTTAACATTCAATTTGTTCCTAGAGGGTTGTAATGCTTTAGATATATATACCGATGGCAGTAAGGTATAGGGCAAGCAAGCTGTAGGAGCAGCATGTGTAGTTCCAAGAATGGATATCGGAATTTGTAAAAGTATTCATGGCTCAGCGTCTGTTTACACAGCCGAATGTATCGCGCTTAATCACGCTCTAGATATAGCGCTGTCAAATAATGTATGCAACGTGAATATTTTTACCGACTCCCTAAGTGCGCTTCAAACCTTCAATAGTATTAAAACAGACATATACGTCAACCCATATATTTTGCAAATTAAACAAAAATACCGATCATTTATAGAAAATTTCCTGATCGCAAGATAGGATTTTTCTGGGTACCAGCACACTTGGGAATCGATGGAAATGAATACGCCGATCGAATAGCCAAAAAAGCTACACAAAAAAAATATCTTAATTATCAAACCACGACTTTCACCGACATTTTTGAAATTTTTAAAAAGGCGTCTTGATCTAATACAAATAGTATTATAAAAGAACAAGGTCAAAAGAAAGGTAAAGAATATTTTGAAATCTATCTTACGACAACAAGCAAACCTTGGTTCTCTAAAACAGAACTTACTAGAAAAACTATTGTAACAATAATTCGATGTCGAGCAGACTACTATAATCTAGCGGCCTCTCTATTTCATGTAAACATTGTAACAATTGCGGATCCGAGCTGTGTATGTGGACACGAACTGCAGGACCTCAATCACATTTTGTTTAACTGTCCTAAATATAATGTACAAAGACAGCGTTTATTTTCCAACTTAGAAAAAGAACGAATTTCCACCATTCACAATTAAATCATTTCTCGCAACACTTGAACCGAAAATCGTGCAAATAATATACGAATATTTTGACACAAACGACCTAACAATATAGTATCATATTTCCACAGGCTATAGACTTAAAAATGTATCAATCTTGTAATATAAATTCAATTAATCATAACTATGTATTGCTGTATAAGTCCTAATAAGAACTTGGGTAAGCTAAATAATAAAAAAAAAAAAAAATTAGCGCAAAATGAGTTGAACCTAACCCAGAGAAAGTTTCAGCAATAGCCAAGCTAGCCACACCCAAGAGTGCCAAGAACATAAGGGAAGTACTAGGAATGTTTGGATATTATCGAAAGTATATCAAAGACTTTGCTAAAATAGCGAAGCCATTGAATGACCTACTAAAGAAAAGCGTGAAGTTCGAATGTACGCCTCAATGCGACGAAAGCTTTCAAAAACTCAAGCAATGCTTAATGGAAGAACCCATCTTACAATTCCCGGACATTGATAAGGGATTCACTTTAACCACAGATGTGTTATGTCCTAAACTTACAAGAGTTGTCACCGGACAGTAACTATACGGGTTAGTTTACTTTATAAGCACAGATGACGACAAAGCTTTTAAAACGCAGCTTAACGCCATCGGTGCCTGACTACCTTCGCGATCTTAAGAAAGAATAGCTTCCAGTAGCCACCGGTAATTCTTTAGAAATTACGATAACTCACGCTAATCTATAAAGTGAGTGAACTAGAGAAAGAGAGAGAGGGCCAATGAGAGAGGTGCAGCTTGTTAAATATATTCTCTTACGTTTACGAGATACAGGAATCATTACGGACTCAGGAATTAAAATTTTAGAAATGAAGCCGAATTTTTAAATTTCTGCTTTTAATAATTTTCTGCAAGAGCTGAGAAGTGACAAGGATGATATTTTTTTAATTTAAAATGATTCTAACAGGAAAATGACGTGAATTTTTCCGAAAGTCCGTAAAAGATTCAAATAGAACAGAGCTCGTGCGCGGTGAAGGTTCAAGACAGAAAAAAGTCTTTTTGACCTGTTGCCGGGACCTTATATACCCTCGAGTTGACGAAGATCTGTTCTTCTTTAATTTCTAGAAGGGGGTAGTGTATTAGACCAATTGAGGAGCCTAGATGCAGCTTCTCTCCTTATTTGGAACTTTTTATGCGTGTGACTTTGCATGGAGGGCCAATCAGAAAACCAGAGTAAAATCCTCTCTTCTAGAACATCGAATCCCCTTCTGCTCTTCTCCTATCAACTAGCCTCTGATTTACTCTTTCTTATCAGTAGATTCATACAAGCTTCCTCTATGCATTTTGGCCGACTCGCATGGTGTCTCCTTTGGCGGCTCTTCGAGCTTCCAGCGCACATGACTTATGTGACATTTGCCTATAGCGTTGCGTTCTCCGCAACTTCTCCTTCATTGATCGTAGATCACTTTCGGGTATGCGCGGTCCATAACGTACAGTAGGCTTCTTGTTTTTTTCTTGTAGCGGCTTGATTTTGTCTGCTTAATCCCCTGTCGCATAGTCGTAATGTGTGTGTGTGTGTGTGTGTGTGTGTATCGGTGTGTTCCGCTTGGTCTCTTGTCGTAGAGTCGTAGTGTGTGCGTACGTATCGGTAAACTTCGCTTACTCTTGTGCCTCTATTCTTCTTTGTCATTGTTTTTTTTTTTCATCACTGTTGTTTTACTTGAATCTACTATTATTATTGAGTTCTTAACTGATTTTACTTTCTCAATATTCGAGTTTAGTTATATTTTTATATTTACTTTGCCTTACGTTGTCTTTTTCTCACCTCTTATCTATTCTTAATTAGCACGGTCACATCCCAATAGCAAGTACCATACATATGCCATTGAATGTGTTCCGCGACTTGTAACACATATATATATATTTTTTTTATACGCTTCATCCTACCGAGAGAGAAAAATGAGCATTTTACATCTTCCTCCTAGGATAAGCGTTCTGAGGTGAGCCTCTGACGCTCACAATTTATCCTTGTAATTTTGATTTCTTAATCATGTTTCCCTATCTTGTGAGTGTTTACATTGTTCCTTAATGTATAACATGCTTTAGAATTAAGAGTATGTATGTATATGTATATATATGATTATTATGTATTTTTTTCTTTTATTAACATATTCCATGTCTTTATTTCTAATTGCTTATAATGAAGTAACTACAATTTATTTAGTAATATATATATATAAGTAATGATGTTACTTACTTAACAATATAATTTATAATAATTTGGTCTGGATATTGCTTAACTTATGTTCCTTTTTTTTTTCTTTCTTAATCTAATTTATGCTATTTATCATGCACTTGAATATAATATAATGTAATTACTAGTAATTGACCATATAATCATTTATTTTGATAGATAATATAAAGAGAAAAAAAAGGAAAAGAAATAATAATCCCCCTCTTTTAATTCAACTAAAGTAAATTTTCTTTTGCAATTTTGACGTTAAGACATAACAATAAAAGGATTTTGATTTTTTTTAATATTTTCCCTACTTTAATTCTATGTCTATACCTGATTATTGTTCTTCATAAAATTGTTAAATACTTATTATTTAATCTAAATACAATCTTGAGCTTGATACAGTAATTCCTCCCTCGATTCACTCTTGATTGGATTCGGATGATAGCTTCATCTTCTGGAGTTAATTATTGTTTCAAAATGTTCCCAGTGATTAATCTCTCTTTTGCTTTTTGGATATTGTGACCTCTTTCTGATCAAAGAGTGTCTTCGTTTTATGCTCGTTCCTTTTGATTCCCTAAAGAGATTTTCTAAGCCATAGTGATCTCGGTCTAACGTCTTCTCTGTATAATTTTCAAAGTCTTCTCTCTTGTCTCTCAAAAGTTGTCTTGATAATGCTTTCTCTAAATTTTGCCGAAATCGGTATAGACTGAAATCTGATTCCTTTTGGTCATTGGTTATAATTGAAGGAAATATTAATTTATCCATATATTCGTCAATGTCGATGTTTATGATTTGGAGATCTTTTACCTCTATGTAAATAGGTACATCCATATGCAACAAATCATTATGAATTATGGTCAATGACAATTCCATATCATCTTCTGATAGATGAGCATATTCTATTGGTTTTATACTAGTGTCCATTGTTTTCTAAAACATTAAATGTTATAGTTATTAATTTGCTTATCACAGTTTTCTCTTTCCCTTAATTCGTTGATTCAGTTAATTTCCCTTCTTTTTTGATTAATGCTACTCTTTTTTTTCTGAGAGTTCTATGTATTCTTTTTTGATCTCGTTTCACTCTTTTTCTCTTCAACCTCCGGTTGTTCCCTCTAATCCTCTTCCCTTAACTTTTGCTTCCGATTTTAATTGGTTATTAATCTTTTCTTCTGACTTTTCGAATTTTTCCAACAATGCATCGAAATATTCTTCTTGATCTATTATAATCGGTAAATCGGTACTGGAGTCAGTTTTCTTTTTTCCAAATCTATTAGCGACACTAAATCAATTTTCTCGATAATTGTTATACTTATTGTTTCTTGAATTCCTGGCATTCTAGTTAATTTCAATATTGGTAGTAATTCGATGATACCTACAAATGTTTTTATTTTTGGGGTGATTTGTTCGCTACATTCTGAACACATAAATACGGTAGAACCATGGATGTTGAATTGATATATTATTTGTCGCAGATATTCTTTGTTTTCAATTTTTCCTTTTGCATAACAATATTGACAGAGTCTGAGTGTTTTATCAATAAACGGACGATATACTTCACTTCAAACTCCTTGTACGTCGGACATCTGTAACCATTAGGTCACAATATATATATACATTTTTGTCTTATGAAGGTTGTTATGTCTATGCTTAATTGAAAAATAAGAGGTCTATTCCTAAATCAATTGATGATTCTCATGATTCCTTTTCGATCTTGTTTTTCAGGGAGTCCTGAATTATTTTTAGATCAGCCCTTTTTCCTGCTTGCAATCCCTGTAACAATACCTCGTACATTTTTAATAATTCTCTTGCGTTGATTGCACATCTTGCAATTTTTATTAAATTCGTGTTGCAGATTTCACATTTATGATTGATTGGTAGTAGTTTTATAATGAATCATGTTATTTCTTTTATCCCTTCTTGATTCTTTATTTGTTGTTTTACAACAATCTGGACATAATTTGAAACCTGTGTTGTCCACAAAATAGTTCAATATGAATATAGAGTTGTGCTCCTTGATTGAATGCATCTGCAATGATAACAGTATAATGTTGTTATTTCCCCACTTTATTTATTTAATAATAATAATAATAATAATAACTTTATTGTCTTTATACATTATGTATTTTACAATACTTTCTTAACTATAATATAAAACATTTGTGTGCATTAATACGCATCTTTTTTTTTTGTTTTTCTTTTTTTTTTTCTTTTATCTCTTCTCCTAATCTTCCTTCTTCCTCCTTTCCTCTCTCATCTCTTCTTCCCTCCTCTCTTCCTCTCTCACCCTTCTGATCCTTCCCTCCTCCTCCTTCCACTCGTACATTATTCCATCCACCCTCACTTTGAAGTCCCCGTTCTTTAGAAGCTCCCCATTCATTTTCGCTTCCTCTCTCCTTCTCTCTCTTATCCCCATGGCTTCTTTCTTTGCCTTTCTCTCCTCCCAACTCATCCACTGCTCTAATCTCACCTTTCCCCCTTCATTTATTTCATCTCTCCTCTTCCATATCTTCTCCATTTCCTCTTCTGCCGCGAATATTATCTTTGTGTCCTGGTTTGCTGTCTCCTCCAGCTCCCAACTCGTTCCCTCCAGGATCTCGTCTAGCCAGTCCTGCAGCACCTCCTTCTCGTTCCAGTTTGTCCCTTTATGTATTATCACACCTCTCTCTCCTACTTTGCTCCTCCCTCCCTCCGTCCTCTTTCTCTTGTTGTTCACGATCCTAACCTCACTTTTTACATTTATCCTTTCCCTTTCAATCCCTTTTCTCTCCTCTCTCCTTATTTTACCTTCCAATTTTTCTGCCATTCCTTTTAATTCTTTTACTGTTCTCTGCACCTTCTCCCTCTCTCTCCTTTCCTCACTCAGTTTTCCCTTCAATATTTCTACGTCTCCTTCTATATCCATCATCTTTCTCTCCGCCGCTTCTCTTCTCCCTCTCTCCAGTTGCAGCTTCACCTTCCACTCTTCCATCTCCTCTCTCATATCCCGCATCTCTCTCTCCACTCTTCTCTCGTGCTTCGACATCTCTCCCTCCTACTTTTTTGTCACCTTCGGTTCTTTATCTTTTTTCTCTCTGCTGCCTTTACACGCTCTCTCTGTCCCTGCTATAACCACTCTACTCACCTCACCATGTGCTCTCCTTTCTGTTCCTCTCGTTCCTCTTTCTTCTCCCTGTTCCCTCCGTCTAGTTCCTCCTAGGGACTTTCCCTAGACTTCCCCGCATGCTATGCGCGCGCTTTCCTTCCTTTCTTGCCTTCCCCTCCTTTATTCTTGCTGTCTTTCTTTATTTTTCCTCTTCCATATCGTGCTATAGAGTTTCCCCACTTGCGTTCTTCTCCCTCCGACTGTCTCCTGCCACTTTTTCCCCTCTATCTTCGTCTCCACACATTCTTCGAACACATGTTTAAGCGTCTCCTCCTCACTCCCACATAGCCTGCATACCCTTTCTTCTTCCTTCTTCCAGTATTTATTCCCTCTTGTCTCACACCCTAGTCTGAACCTTGCCGTAACGTTGAGCGCTCCTCTTCTGTGTTCTCCCACTTCCATCAGGTACTCTGGTATTTCTCCCTGCTCCAACATTACCTTCCTTATCTCACCCGCATATCTGGACTCCTTTATTTCCTCTCTCCACTTCTGCCATTGTGTGTCCTTGTTTATCCTTTCTATTTCCTCCTCCACTCCCTCTTCCTCCTCCATTCTTCTCGTATAATCCTCCACCGATATCCCGCACTTCTCCAATTCCATTCTTCTCACATCCTTCCCTTTTCCCTTCCATTCTCTCCTTTCTCCCTCTCTCTTCAGCAGCCTCCAGCATTCTCCTAGCAAAGTATTTTCTTTTGCTATCCTCAGTTTCCTTTCAAACCTAACCGCCCTTTTCCTTGTCCTTGTCTCTAATTTGAACCTTTTCGTCTCCCAGTGAATCACATGTGCCGGCGTTGTCCTGTCTAGGTGCAGCACCCATTTGATGTACTTTCTCTGTATTTTCTCTAAATCCTCCTGCCCTTTCCAACCCCATATCTCCGCCCCGTATTCTATTACGCTCTGTACTAGAGCGTCGAACAGCTTCATTCTCATCTTCCAGCTGTCCTTGAACGTTGCCTCTCCTAGGCCCCACAGGGTGCTTATCAGCGCATTTGCCCTTCCTTTCACCTTCTTCACCTGCTCTTCCTCTTTCCCGTTTTCTTTCATCGTGTATCCCAAGTATTCAAATGTTTTCACCACCTCTATCTCCCTTCCATCCCATTCAAATTTCTCTTCCCTCCTCCTTCTTCCTCCGTTTCTAAAAATCATGATCTTCGTTATCTCTGTGTTTAGCTCCAAACCCTTTCTTTTGATGTATCCTTTGAATCTTCTTAGCATTTGTTTCAACCCGCTCGCGTTTGTTGCTAGCATTACTACGTCATCTGCATATGAGATTGACCATACTTTCCTTCTCCCTAGTATTATCCCTCCTTCTTGCACCTTTCCCATCTCTCCTTCCAAGTCTGCCATTGCCACGTTAAACAGCAGTGGACTCAGCGGGCATCCCTGTCTCACTCCCTTCTGCGTCTCAAAACTGCCTACATTCCTTTCCCCTATCCTTACTTCACACTCAGTCTTCTCATAAATTTCCTTTACCCTTTCCCTTATCCTTCTATTCACTCCCAGCTTCCTCATCATCTTCCACACTTCTTCCCTGTTTACTTTGTCAAAGGCTGCTTTCATGTCCGCGAAGCACGCGTATACCTTCCCTCCTTTCTTCCTTAGCTCTTGCTCCACCGCCTTGTTTACCACATATATAGCGTCCGTTGTACCTCTCCCTCTTCTAAATCCCATCTGCGTGTCACTTAACTTTTCCTCTTCTTCCAGTTTCTTCTCCAATCTTCCCTTTATCAGTTCCGCATATATTTTGTATCCTGTGTCCATTAGTGTAATTCCTCTGTAGTTCTTACACTCCCCCTTATCTCCTTTCTTATAAATTGGCGTGACTTTCCCTCTCCTCCACTCTTCTGGCAGTCCTCCTCCTTTCCAAATTTTTCCTAGTATCTCCGTTAGTTCCTCCACAATCTTTTCTCCTCCCTGCTTCCATGCCTCATTCTGGATTTCATCCTCTCCTGCTGCTTTCTTTTCCTTTAGCTTCTTTGCTGCGTTTCTCTCTCTCCCAGTTGCCCTTTAAAAAACTCTAACCAGCTCTTATCTTCTATCCCTTTATCTATCTGCTCCCTTTTTCCTTTCCTTCTCCTTTTCACCATTCTCCAGAACTTTTTTCCTGACCTATCCTCCTTTGCCTCCCTTAGCTCTTTTTTCATCCCTTCCTCCTTTTTTTCCTATACATGCTCCTTAACTCTCTTTTCGCCTGCATGAACCTGTCTTTTCCCCACCTATTTATCCCTTTTTTTGCCCTTTTCATTTCTGCCCTCTTCTTCCTGCAATCTTCATCCCACCATCTGCTGTCATCTCTCCTTTTTCTTCTCCCCCTCTTTGTTTGGATCGCGTTTCTTATTTTTATCTGTAAATCCCTCCATGTCTTTGCTTCCCCCCTTTAGCTAGCCAACCTCTATACTCCCTGCTGGCCTCCTCTGTCCACACTGTTCTTTTAATTTCCTCTTCCAACCCTTCCGAACTTCTCCCTGTCTCTATTTCCACTTCCAATGCTCCATGGTCTGACTCCATTCTATCTACTACCTTCATTGACGTTACCTTTCTCCTGCCTTCCTCATTTACTATCCCATAGTCTATTACCGAGCATCCCATTCCCCCCACGTACGTGAGTTCCCCTTCCTCATCCCCTTCTGTACTTCCATTTAGGATTGAAAGCCCCCACTCTTTTAACCTATTTAGCAGCTCTTCGCCCTCTCTGTTCACTACTCTATCCTTTGACTCCCTCCTTTCCTCCACTCCCTTTTCGTATCTCCATCCTTCCTCTTCTATTCCTTTCAGTCCTGCCACATTCCAGCTCAACACCTTCAAATTCTCCTTTTTTTCCCTTTTCCCCTTTCATCCCTTTTCTCCTTCTCATCTCCATCTTGCCTCCCCCTCTCGAAAAAGCCTATCCTCTCTTTCGTTCCAAAAGTATGTCATGTCTCCTACCGTTAACTTGTTTCTTCCTACCTTCACTGGTTTTCCTTCTCTTCTCCATTCTCTTGCGAGCCCGTTCAACCTTTCTCTATTTCTCCTCTCTCGCCACGTCAAATCGTGGTCGATGAAGCAGTCTGTCCCCTTCAACTTGCTCTTTTCCTCTATAATCTTCTCTTTCTCCTCTCTATTTTCACATTCCACTCCTATTTTACTCTTACCTTTTCCTCTGATGACCCACGTCCTTTTCACCTTTACCGAAATCCCCAGCTTCTCATCTACCCATTCTTCCACCTTCGCTTTGTCCCATTTTCCTTCTTTCAGACCTGATACCACCACATTGTTCCTTTTCCTTTCTCTCTCCCCTTCTTCAATTCTCCACTCTAGCTCTTTCAGTTGCTTCTTCTCTTGCTCCCTTTCCTCTGACCCCTTTTCACCTCTCTGGTCTCCTCCTTCTGTCTGCCTAGTTTTCGCCTCTTCCTTCATTTTCTTTATCTTCTCCTCCATTTCTCTTTCTCGCTCTTCCCTCTTTCTCCTCTCCTCCTCGTTTGCCCTCTTCATCTCCTCCTCCGCCCTTGTCCTCTCCCTCTTCTCCTCCTGCACTAGACTTCTCACCTCCTCCAACTTCTTATTCATCCTTTCTTCCGTTTCTAGCCATTTTCTCTCCCATTCTGCCCTGTCCTTTCTCCTTTCCTCCTTCTCCTCCTCCAGGGTCTTCAGATTCCTTTCCAATGTTCCTTGAAATTTCTCCATCTCCCCCTCTTTCTCGCCTTCCTTTCCCTTCTCCTTCTTTGACGGGAATCTCCCCGTCGATCCGTTCTTCTCTGACGTGTCTCTCTCTCTCCTGTCTTCTTTCCTCTCTCTCTTCTTGTCCTCTTTCTCTTCCGGTGACCTTTCTTTCCTTTTTCCCCTTTCTGTTTTGTCTACTTTGAAGCTCTCTAAGAGCTCCAATTGCCTTAGCGCTCCCCCTTTTCCTCCGCTTTCCTTTCTTCTTCCCTTCCCTGTCTTCGGCGTGCTTTCCCACCTGCACGTTTGAATTTCCCTCTCCGGCTCCCGTTCCGGTCCGCTCGGAGTCTTAAATTCCTGTTCCTCCTCGTTCCTCTGTTCTTGGTTCCCTATCGTCACCTCTGCCGTCTCCTCTTCTCTATTGTTCGTGGCCCGCGGCTTTGCCGCTCTCTCCTCTATCTCCGTCCTTTTCTACCTTTCGTAACCTCCTCCTTGTACTTTCTCCTTCTCTCCCTTCTCTCCCTTTTCCCTTTCTCGCCCTTTCTTTTCCTATTATCCTATTTTATTCACCTTTCTCTCCACTTTCACTTTGTATTCCTCTTTCTATTTACCTTTTCTATTCAAACAAAAAAAGTTGCGTATTATGCACACTCCTTATCTACACGTCTGACCCTGCCAATGGCTTCGTCAGAACCCCACTTTATTTATTTATTTTTATTTTATTTATTTTATCTCTCTCTATCTCTATTGGTTCTAACTAATTTAGATTAAATCATTAATGTTTTTTTTATAATTCATCCTCTTCTTGTATATTGGGTAATTTCAATTTCCGTAATCTCCGTTCAACTCCTTGAGCATGCTTTGCGACTTCTATCAAATTTCTGTATTCCCATGGTGCGCGTAAATATTTCCGAATGCCTATTTTTATCCCTAAAATGTATCCAGTAATTGCAGATTCTTCAGTGCTTAAATGAGTTTTAAATAATTCTTTATAATTTTTTCGCACTCCGATTAATGCATTCCTATGATCATCGCGAAGATTTCTTACTCGGCGGAAGAATACTCGAATACTTTCTCCTTCTATTTGTTTACTGCAGAGTACATCTATTCTCTTTTTCAGAACTTCTTCGTATGACATTTCTAGATGGTTCGATGTATTGCCTTCCCTTGTTCTTCCCCGGAGTCTATTGACTGTCCTTTGACGTCGTCATAAATTGGATTATTGGTTTTATTCGTCTTCCTTCCATGGACTTGACGTTTATACGGTTGCGGTTTTTCAGGCTTTTTCTCTCCAAGGTGTAGTAGTAGTTGTGTTACAGAGTTTCACAGCGATCCTAGAAGATGAATAGACCAGCCGTGTAGTACACTGTAGATGGCATATCCATGTAATATGGTATCGATCAACATTTTGATCAATCTAGTTATTAAGATTATTCCAAGAACTCCGGCACTTGCCGTTCCAAATGTTAGAAACTTGCCCCAGAAATGATTCCATGTATTATTCGCAAGTAATTCTAACACTTCCGGTTCTAAAAATTGAGTAATTGATATTCCCTTTCCTTGGATGTTTCTCCCGGTTATACCCATAACAACGTTATTTAATACAGAAGATTTTTCAAGTGGAGACATAATGTGATCACGCAGATTTTCTACATCCGTTTCGGTGTGAATACCGTTTACGGCTACGACCTTTGGTGAAACATATTCCCAAGTGGCTTTTGTTTGTGGGTGTAGAATCTCTGGTGCAATTACACTTGTAGGAGCAGGAAGAAATTGCCGCCAATGATTTCCAATATTAAACATTGGAGACATAGCGCCGCTACAGCTTATTTGTGTCCCTGCTCGAGTTAGTATCCGAGTTCTAGGAGAGAGAAACAATTCTTCTTCTCCTCTTGATACAGGTAATTGATTATAGCATTCCTCCGTGCCTCTTCTTTTAACTTCTACTTGCAAATATTTGACTAATTGGATAACTTCTCCCGCTACTACTGGCATGTGTCCGAGTTCGCATTTATGCTTTAGTAGGTCGTAATACATCTGATTAATTTGATTTTTGAAGTGTCTCTCTACACACATAAATTTTGAGTTTACGTATGTGAATATATCTAAATTTTCTACAGGTGAGTCTTCCTTTGATGAAACGGTCTTCTTGTCGGTTTCGTCTAATACAAACAATTTAGGATGTTCAGTGCGGTTCAAGATGTGCCCACATATTTTGATTTCTCCAATGCTTGTTAATGCAAATGTTATATCTTGGGTTTCTAACATGTATGTAATTAGTTTAGACTTCTCTTCCTTTGTTTTGTTGGCATATCCTTCGTATAATGTTGTATACTTTCGACCCTCGCAAGTGTCTGCTGGTAATGGTTCCCAAAAGGCATATCCTTCCAATACATCCCTACACTGGGTATCTATTAATTGACAACTTGTACCGGATCTTAACTGTATTTTATTAGAATTTAGGTTGACAGTTGCGTAATAATCAGAAAGATATATTTCCACAAATCCTTGTACTAATACTGCGTTCCAATGTCCGTAAGGATCGGAGTAAGATGTACCTTTACATTTTGCATCTGAATCCACACTGCCTGCAAATGTGATAGGGGTCGAGAATGTACTATTTCTTGTTAAATTTTGTCTTACTATTCCCGCAATGTTTGCATACCCGCTTTTAAACATCCGCATACATTCATCTCTTTGTATATCTTGATAATAACTAATCTCTCCATTCCACGATGAGTTATGTGCCGAGGATTTTAATGGAACATTGAATTACATGTGCCTTAGTAAATTCGTTGACTCGCAATAATTGTATATGCTGCTTGGTGACGTTCAATTCTGCAATTTCTATATCACAATCTCCCACCTCTAATTGTGGGAGTGATATTGTTGCGAGGTTTGTTAGTTGCTCTCCACAATCGAACCCTGTTAACCGATGTCCTGAATTTATTCTGATGGCCCAAACCATCAGTTGAATAAAAATTAACATCTTGTAGCGAGACAAATTAGCTACAAGCGAGTACAAATTAACGAGTTGTAACAACTCGTCTTGAGTTGAGTATAATGTATGTGTGTCGGATTTGTTTAATTATGTTGTCTGTCTGATTAGTATTTCCTTATACTGGTGTTGATGGAAGATTAGCGTTTATTACTGATAGTGGTCGTCTATTTAAATAAAATCGATCAAATACTTCTTCAATCGGGACTTCAACTTCGCTTGTTCGTGTGCCTATATGTAACGGAAATTCTGTCATGTTCCGGTTTATCCCAGCTTTTATACTCTCGTAACATAGAATGGCTATTATTATTCCAGATAGTAGTCCAATAACCACTACTATTGTCAAAACTATGATGAATAGTTTGGTTCTAAATTCTCTCTTTAATTCTTCTGAGACATCAATCCCTACTGTCTTTCCTTGTAATTCCCAAAAAGAATGAGCTATGGTTCAGTAGATTTTTGCAGTTTTATTTTCTCTGCAAGCTTTTAATTCAGTTATTACATCTTCAATAGAAGTGTTTCCTTCAATTTTTAGATTGATTTGCGGAAATATTAAGGTTTGAAGATTGTATCGTGTGCGAGTGTTTGATGACAATTGATATTCGCCTGCAAGGGCCTCGCAGCCTTGTTTTATCCTTAAAATTCCTGCAATTAATTTGTAATTCCATAGGTTCGTATAATGAGTAGACCCAACCTTGATTCTTCTCTGTATTTTCCCAGAAAGGTAAATTCATGTCCAAATACCAGTTCGTTTCCTCTGGGTGATGTAATAATGTATATTCACAACTATTATTTTCGATCTCGGAGCGAATGGGTTGATCCGATCGACATAACTTCTTATCAAATGCGTTTGTGCACTTCTCGTACTGTTCTTGAGTTAGAGCATATGTCGCTTTTTGTGATATCCCTAATAAGGGGAAGCGAGGTTTTACATATACAGTGGCTATCTTTCCATCTTTTAATTTCTTTGGCATAGGTAACGACTTTACACTATATACAATGTATGGAATATCCGAAATTAAGGGAAAACTGATCATTAATCTATCATTGACCTTTCCGTATTTTATTTGCGAAATGGTCCCTAATAAATCTATATGTACCAGAGTTTCATCTAACGGAAATCTATATGGAAGATTCATCTGTTCGGTGTTTTTCACAACTTGGGCTAAATCGTTGTAATCGAGAAATCCGGGGTACACTTGATTATTAGCAAGCCCTCGCAAGGTTTCTAGTGCTCCATTGAATAATTCTATGTAAAATTTAAAGTAAATAGTCATTATTTCTATTGTTCTTACTATTATAGTCATACTGGTTCTGGAATTTCTGCTTTTTTTGAGTAGTATAATTTCTTGTTTTATTATTTCCGTTAAATTCTCGTTTCTCAATTCCTTGCGTCTACCTTCAAAACCGTCGAGACTGCTACGGATCATGTGTACTTTATTGTCTGGGAATGACGAGAAGTGCGTTTTATTGCCTTTGGTTTCTAATATATTTTTGTCATAATCCGCCTTTATGGTCTTGCCATGTTTTCAGGGAGAACATCTAAATAAATATCGAGATCATATTGAATTTGTTGTACCTTTTCTAATTGTCTACTTAGTTTCTTAAATTCTTCTTCTTCATTACATGTCTTCTTTGATTTGCAAGAATTTTCAAGGTTTCTGAGCCATATGGATAACAACGTCACGTTAAACTGATCTTCGTATAAATCAAGATAAATGATATATGTCCATTCATCTTGAATAATGCTCATTCCTTTTAATTCTTCGAAATATTCTACGACTTCCGACACTATTGAGGGTAGAATTTCTTGGCTGTGGATAATACTGCCCCAGATCAGAGTAAGGAAATAGTATCCTGTGTCCATTGCTCGTTACTGAAAGGGGATAAATCCCTTAGTTGTGTGATCTATATACGGTATGTGTGTGTGTGTGTGTTCAAATATATTGTCATTTCCTCCTTCATCTCTATTTTTTTGAATTTGTCACTCCCTTATTATTGTTATTAGAAATTCCAAAATTAGTAATCATTAGTTATGCCGTATGCATAAGATTTTTGAGAAGTTTTAATCACCATCGTTTCCTGTTAATCTTTATTCTAGAAAGGATGAAAATAATGGAAATTGATAGAATAATTGGAATCTTATTGCTTAATTTTTTTCCAATTTAACCAGCGGGATTTTATTCTAGTTCAACACATTTTGTTCAATTATGCATCTTCTTCTAAAAATCTAGTAATGTTTTCAGTAGTTATCCTAGAGAATATCTGGAATTTAATTTCAAATTTTTTCTTTCGAAATTGAACTTCTTCTATCGTGATTTGAAGGTTTGTGATTAATTCTATTTTGTAGGGATTTCTTGTACCCTCTATATTTTTTATGAAGTCTTCAAAATGTCCTCTCACTGCTTGTTCTTAGACGACTTGACGTCTAAGTCCAACAAGTAAAGTATACAGACCACGCTCAGCATTTAACTGATTTTCTTGAACTTGCATTTCTACTTTTACAGCTCTGCAGGTATGATATAGCTTGAGTAAGGTTTGAGACTTATTTAAAAATTTATGGTCATTGACATTGATTCCTTTCTTTAAATGATTCATTAAAGCCATTCTTCGTACTAGAGCTCGTTTTCCCATTGAGCCTATTTTGTAATTGAATAATGTGTCTTCCTTGTGTCTATATAATGGAGCTTCTAACCGCTACATTAAGGCTAACATTTCTTCGTCGTTGTCTTTGGTTGCTAAATTGACGATCGAATGCGTCTTGCTTCCCGCATCTCTGAATGTCGCTCCGTGTTGCAGAAGAGTTACAGCCGCAAAAATGTTATTGAGACGTATCGATAGATATAAATTACTCTCATTATCAGTTGGTATCAAAGGATTGACTTTTGCTCCTTTTTCAATTAAATATTTTACTAGATGGTTGTGACCAGAGATTATGGCGATCTGCAAAGGTGATCGACCATCCTGAGTCGGGAAGTCTATGGCATAGCCAAACTCTAACGACTGATTAATAATCTGCGTATTATATCCTTCTTTAACAGCTTCGTGGAAATAATTTAGTGACCTTCCTGTATCTTGTCTGTTGTAGAACCTCTGTGTTATCGATAAATTTCCTATCTTAAAGCGACTTGAAAGGCTTTTACTGGATCAATGGACCGGTAGTCATTTATCCACAATACAGGAACTAGATGCGTTACTTTATTTTCCATAGCAAAGACGAAAGGACAGAGATTTATTGCTTTTATTCCTGAATTAATGAGCAGTTGCAATATTTTCTCATTACCCTGTATTATTGCTTGTGTTACGTCCAGATTATAAATTTATAATTACAAAATCTAACACATTAATACAATTACATGAATTCCTACCTGAATTGATAATCGAACTTCACGATACGTGAAAGTTATAATAATTTAAATGATTAAAAGAGTAAATGATAGGAAATCCCTTTTGGCTACCGCGGACGCGGTCATCGCCTACCGGGGAAGGGAGCCGCATACGAAGTCACTTAAACTATACATTATTTCTTTTTAAATCGACACACGTTTATTTCTATGAAAAGAGAAAAGTACCTTAATGTGTAAGTGTGCGTGGTTGTTGGTATATATGTGTGAAGAGGTTCTTGAGTGTCTGCAGCTGTGAATCCTTGGCGCCTTCCAGCCTAGGCTCGGTGGTGCAGGTTACAGCGGTGGCTAGATGCACTTAGATGTGACGGCTCGTCCTTTCTATGTGCGTAGTGTAGATCGCAGGGAGTCCACTGCCTCTGTTGCTTCTTCTTTTCAGCAGGGGGTGATATTCGGAAAAGTGCCGATGGATGCACTTGCTCGACTGAGCGACTAAGTCCGGTATGCTCTCTACTTTTAAACGTACGAGTAGCGTATAATGCGTGATACTTGATTTCGGATATTACTGACGACTTCTTGCCCTTTGCTCCCGGGCTTTATATACTTGCATATCCCCTTGTTTTTCTCGGGCTAGTGATTTCCATATTGGGTCAACTCACTATTTTGTATTTTCCTCTCTCAATTTTAAGGGAATCGTATCAGGTCAAGTCATAAACATCATAGTTTATGACTACCACTTAAGAATTTGTCTCTTTTAGAACTTTCCCGCGGTCTCTCTTTTACTGGAGATCGCACACGTGTTTCCCATGGAATTCCAGATCGTCGAATATTGCGCCTCGGTTTCACTCTCTCCTCGCTAGTTTTTTCTTATAGTTGTGCTCATTTTTTCCGCGGTGGTTTGTCGTCGCATTGCGTGGAAACAGTTCCCCCCGTTCTCGTGCTTCGTAATTCATGGCTCTCGGTTTAAAAATACGAATACGCGGTTCTTATGAAGTTATCATTGAATCTAAAATATCCCTTAGCGTTTTTATGGCATTTTGAATTTACTGCGTGGTTCGTTGGAATATAGCCTATTTTTCTGAAGGTGCCGCTCGCACGTATGAGCGAATCTCTCCCTCTCTCCCGGTTTTTCTTCTTGGGTGCCGCTTGTACGTATGAGTGAATCTCTCTCTCTCTCTCTCCAGGTTTTTCAGCTCCACTTCTTGAGTGCTGCGATGACGTGCTAGTGAGTAAGTGTGTGCGCGTGTGTGTGTGTAGATGTGATATGTATAGCAATCGTAGTGTTTTGGATGCGTAATGGAATCGGTGATTACATTACACTTGAAAAAATATTTCCAACCCTCCTTTGGTAATGACTGAAGTGCCAATACTTCTTTTTAAGATAAACTTCGTATCTTGCTTGGTACCTTCTTTTATAGCTTGAAATATTAACGTCTCTCCTTCAATATTTTTCTCATTCCAACGTTCTTCATAATTGACCATCAGATTTAGGAATCCTGTTAACTTTGTTCCATATAATCGTTGAAATAGTTGGTATATGCGATGCCAAATTACTTCTATATCTGAGTTTCATAATATAGCGTTTAATTTGAGTGTTTGAAACGGCGTTGATCCGCCTAATAGTCTTATGAAATTATCAACAAAATCCTCCTTTGTCGCCTTCTCAATATTATTCTCAAGGGCTTCGGATTTGTCCAATGTTGTTTTTTTTCCAAACTTCCGAATGATTTCGCCTGGTTTGAACTCTATGCAACCGGAGGATCATATTATCGGCCTGGGGATAGCCGATCTTCATATTTAATCGACGTGATTTCCTGCTGGTTTTCATAAGTTCGGTCAATGATATTGTCTCTTCTTTTCGTAATGTTAATTATTGGCTTAGTTTACTTTTTAATAAATCTTTATGATTCAACAAAAAAATGTTCCTTTGCTTCCCCCTTTTTTCTCTTTTTTCGACTTAAATGTAATACACGCTTATTCTATACATAGATAGTACGAAATTTGTTCAAGTATGGGTGTATGAAGCAATTCAAATGTGATGTTGTCGAGATCTTTCTCTTTCTCTTCCCATTTGTCCCTCCTTTCCCTAAGTTAATCTAATGCTAATTCAATAGTTGCACTGTAGATAGGAAATAATGTTGATAAATCTTTCCATTCTTGTTTTCGAAAATTTACAGATCGACTAATTTGCAGGAATTACTGAATTGGATTTTCTACCAAATCCCTGTACGTAACATTGGTTATAAGTTTAGTCTGGCTTAAACTTTGCCATTCCGTCTTTTAATCTAAAAATCTTTGATACATTTCAGGATGATACGTTTTCAAGGTTAGAATATCATCTGGATTCACAAACTTTTTCTCAGAGCTTTCGCTAGCCAGGCTGAAGATCAAAAAGGGTGAAGTTATTCCCGGTAAATACCGATCATGTATATAACGCATATATCCACAAGAAGGGTAGAATTCCGCTCCGTATCTTAATAACTTTTGTCATAATTTTGCTTTATATGCGATTAAAAGGGCGTTTTATCTCCTTCCATCAACGGTATTTATTTCATTCATACCTCTTGTTAACATGAATTCAACCACTTCGGTAGAGCCTGTTTTAACAGCTAAGTGTATGAGATTAGTGTCTTCCCAAGAACAACGCTGTAACAATCTTGGTTCATATAGATGCTTTGATAGATTATCATGGCCATTTCGGTGGGCAACATCGTTGGAGCTAAACTATGAATTATTTTGCGTGTTTCTTCTGGATGTCCGTAAGGAACTGACATCCGTACTATTTTCAATTTCTGTTGTTATGTGGACATCGTGTACTGTGGAAAGGTATTTCATTAATCGATCAAAAGTTTTGCTTTCCAATCTTAATTTTATTATGAATTAAATTTTACCATGAAAAATACGCGATATTTTCTATTATTAAACTAGGGACTTGATTTTTAATATTTTGTAAAAGCCTTCTTTCTTGACCTATCCATTTTGCTCTCGTACGTAATATTTTAACCCATATTTTCGAAATTTGTAATTCGTAAATCGGGAATTGCGTTTGGATTTTATATGCTTCTTCATGACGATTTAGTAATCGATATTTGGTGCATTTTAGTACCGTTATCAATGATTTCTCAAACAAGTCCACGTAAGTTATCCCTCTAGTAATATAAGCGATTTGCATTTGCTTCCATTCTCTACATGCATTCAAATAAATAGCGAAATAGTTTGGATAATGTTATAAGATCCTCTGGATTCAATCTCCGCTCTTCCATTGCTTCTCTGGCTAGCATGGTGATAAAATATGGTATTGATGACCGTGATATCTTGTCCGAATATATATATATATATATGTTTCTTCTGGATGCGATATATATATATATATATATATATATATATATATCGCATTAAAGTTCCAGGTGGATATAATTTTGCTCCTGCTTCTGCTAACGTTCTAAATTTTATATAATCGTTTCCACTGTACGCAAGTCTTAAGGAGGTGTATCCCTTACAATCTCTTTTATCAAAGTCTAATTTTCGCTGTTCCAACAATAATTTTAAAGCTCCGGTAGTTCCATATTCGACGGCAACGTGAAATAAACTGTCGCCACTTCTTGTAGGTATATCTATTCTGGCTCCTTCCTCAAGGAATATGTCTAACGCGTGGTCATTCCTTTGTAGTATAGCTGTCTCGATTATGTATCTACCGTCGCGACAGCAAGAGTCTATGGGTATTCCCAATTCTAGTAACAAATGTACGTTATGCGAAAAATCAGTATAATGAGCACCCGCAGGTTGTTCAACAACCAGGATTGTTTTTCAATTGGCATTTCCATTTTTCCTGCATATCCCAGAAATATTTCAAAAACCTCTGAATGCCCACATGTAGCTACTCCAAGATGATAGTATTTCTTTATGTTTGCTCCTGATTCCAATAATAATCATAATCTGATCGTTCTATAGCGTATCCTAAAATAGTTTGACCCATACGGTTTGTACTGTCTACTGAAATTTCTTTCTTTATTAATAGTGATAGAAATCTCTTGTCACTATACTTTATTTTTTGCCGCATTGTCATATGAGTCCATATCCTGTAGGCATTGAGAGTGGCTCCTAAATCGAATAATTTTTCCATTATATCCATACGTTTTGCTAAAAGTGCGACGTGAATTGCAGGAATGTGATGTCTTCCTACTGATGTATAATCTACTCTGTAACTCAATAATAATCGTACTATTTCTTCATTCTTAAGTGTGATAGCATCGGCTAAAGCTTTGGTCAACACAGAACTTGCATCCTGGGGTATATGCCTAGGCAGAACCTTGCTAGACCTACATCTGATGTAGATACGATTTTCTCGATTAAATCAGCCATTTCATCGGGAATGATTATCGGGGCTAGTAATCTAATAAGGATTTCTGTGCCTTGTCCGTCAAAGATTTTATTCTTAATGAATGCTAATCTTTGCCGATGTTTTGGAAAGATGAAGGGACTCCATATGTGAATGAACTTTTTCCAAATTTTCGCCATCTGAGGAATAGAAAGAGTCTGGGTATCAGATTTGTTAATTATTTATAATTTGACAGACTAATTACTACCCTACTTTTACTATGAATTCTGATTCCTTTACTTGATGTAACTTATTTTTTTCTTTTCTCATTAATGAATTCATATCTTGTAATTTTTTTTTATTATGATTTATTCTAAAATTAAGTAAAAGGCTATCCGCTCTGTGATTAAATCAGGGACATATTCATAAATGATTTTTTGTAGACTTTCCTCATTTTCTTTCCATTCTAATCTCTTATTTGCTATACGTTGAAGAGCTTGCATAATTTGTGTTCCGTACATCGAAAACTCAGAGTGATAGAATTTTCCTTCACGTTGTTTAAAAGCAAAGGACCTGGAATTTTGTAGCATTGAGTTAGTTGATTTCTCTAATATTTGGTTAAAAGTGATTCCAGTGACAAATTCAGTTTCTATTACTCACTGCCACTCTATTTGCGCTTTTTTGTACTCACGGTATAATTTTGGATGACATTTTTTCAATAAAACTACATCTTGTTTGTTTATAATTCGTTTCCCTATCTTCTCTCTCGCCAATAATGGAATGAATATGATTGGAGTGAGCCAGGGCATGAATTCTGTAGATATATAACTCACGTTTGCTCCTGGTGGATAAAGTGAAGGTCCTTGTTGTAATAATGCTTCCATTTTTTTAGATCCGTCTATTTTGAAAGTCCATGTGAGAGCCATTTCACCTAAATAAGACTTCTCATTGATGTCACACTCCTTAGTTTCTAATATTATCTCGACTGCTCGTACAGTACCGAACCGTACAGCTACATGTAAGGCGTTTTCACCTTCTCTTGATGTAACCTTTAGATTAGCTTTGTGTTGAATTAATAATTTCAACATCTTATCATTATGATGTGTAATGGTAGCTACTATAGGACACCTTTTGATCCGTGATAACGAATTTACATCTATTCCTTCTCCAAGTAATAATTCTATGTTTTTAGCTGCATTCTTCGTACTTCAGAATTGCCTAGGGTAGTTTTCTCTAGAGGTGTTTGGTCGAAATGATCTATGCTACATGAATTAGCTTTAGCTTTCAAAAGTATTTCCATGGCGCCTAGATTACTTTCATTGACACCTATACCTGCTGTTATTAATTGTTGTAAGTATTCTAAACTTAGATTGCGGCTTGCTCCTAGTTTTACTAGCCTCGTAAAACGTCGAATCGCTTGTATATGATAGCTATGCGAATAACACGCGTTTCGGTTAATAAATTGCGCATTGACCAATCTATGGAAGGCTGTAGTAATTTGACAATTATTTCTTCATGGTGTCCTCGAATGGCGTGTGTTAATATCTCTTCTAAATCCACCTCGTCAATTCTTAAATATGCATTCAAACATGCTTCAATAATCGACGATCTATTACTGACTATGGCTTGCTTCATGATATTGGTTACTTCTATTAGGCCTAATAATAATGATTTTCTATTAACTAATTCTTGAGCCTCTTTCTCAGCCCCTTGAATTAATTTTATTTAAATCATTTGTGCGATTTCCCTTGTGTTGGGGACTATTTTTAATAGCAGTTTGTTGATCCATTTCCAGAGGAATTTAGCCATGGTTGAAACTGTGAGATAATAGGAAATTAGTGAATCACTAGACTCAATTGAGGAGTTCTTAGAAATATGATAATTCAATAGTTATACCATTAAAAGGGTGTAAAGTTTTTTTATTTTTTTTTATACATAAAGGTGGCGTATGTTGGGAGTCTGTCCTCCATTGCAAGCGGTTCACTTGATGGGGAATGAACTAGCCTTCCGAAGACCAATTCATATGGCGTGTGTTGCGTGCGTGGCTTCGTCTATCGACGTATTATAGGAAAAAGCAGCCATTTCTAACCACTGATCCCATTGTGCATCTTGCGAGATAAATTGTTTTAAATATTCGCTCAATACATGGTGAGTTCTCTCAAGAGAGCCGTTTGATTGTGGATGAAAAGCCGTTGTTTTATCAGCGCGTCAGCGACTGATCGCGCCGTTGCGTCCTTAAGAGCAATGACAAGTGAATATTTAGTTAAGCAACATTGTATTGTTAATATATTATCGTGCCCGTCTTCGGTCCGCGGGAATGGTCCGAACAGGTCAAGCGCGACCTTTTCAAAGGGTTGTACAGGTGTATCAGTGATAATCATTCGATTTTTGGTCTTAACTCGAACTAATTTTGTCAGTTGACACGGTAGACATTTACGGATATACATTTGTATGTCGATTTTCATATTTTCCCAATAAAAATTTTGTTTTATGCGCGTATAGGTTTTATTTACGCCTTTGTGTCTACCTATAGCTGAGCCATGAGCTTCTTCTATGATTGTTGTACGCTCACTTAAGCGTGGATAAGTAATGGTGCCCTTGCAAATTATGATTTTTACGTTTGATCCCCGTAGTGGGCTTCGAATTTGGTCGATGATATTGTCCCACCGTACATTTTCAATTGAAGTGCTTTACGCCAGACTTATTGATTTAATTTGTCCCTTCAAGATAAATGATTTTAATTGTTTCAAACCAGCGATTAAATTTTCCGTGATTTTTGAGATACTTTCTCCTTCAAGTCCTCGCAAAATTATAATAAAATATCGCTTATTGCTCTTTGACATTACTCTCAATTCTCCCGCAATCAGATCTTGTAATCGTGGTACTTCTTTTCGACTCTCTAGAAGTTGGGCCCCTTGATTGCAAGGCTGATTCATAGATGACAAAAAATATAAATAATTATCCTTGCGCATTAACAATTGCTCTCTCATCTCAACAAACATTTTGCTATATCTTTTAACGCGTTTTGATGGTTCAGATGTCGTATTATTCTCGTTTTGCGTTACTTCTAAAAATATGTTCGGTGCTGCGTCGACTGTTACTTCTGATTCGTGACGGATAATTCGGAAGATTTCTCGCCTTTTCGCACCTCTATATGTACTTCTTCGGTTGGATCTGCAGGTGCACCATTGTTCTCTGGTAGCGGTCTTACCTTACCCCTAAGATCCTTGATACCTTTTGTGGCATTGGGAAGTTTCCTTCGTTTGTCTCGATAGTCTGATCTATTTGATTTCCCCGCACGAGTGCGAGTCATACGACCCGTCGTTGGTTCTGTGATTGTTGGTTCTAAGACTTGTTGACCGCTGCTTCCGAATTGCACGTTTTCATCATTCTCGGTACTCTCATGAATGAGCATCACTGATTCTGTAATCTCCTCAATTGGATGTCTAGACAGGGCATCGGCGTTAAGATTTATTCGCCCTGGCTTATAAATAATTTCGAAGTCATAATAAGTCAATTTTAGTCCTGCGCGTGAGTCGGGATCTCGAGAATCTTTCCACCAACATAGGGGCTGATGGTCTATGCAAACAGTAAATCTGGTGCCTAATAAATAATGTCGGAAATGACGTTCAATACTCTAGAAGCATACGCGATCGGGCGATCCTGTCCTATTGTGCCTTGCGAAAGCACGGCTCCGATGCAGGTTAAACTAGCGTCCGTTGTGAGTATGAATGGTTTTGAGAAATCAGGAAAAATTAATACTGGTTCTTTGCACAATTTCTCTTTGAGTATATCAAAAGCTTCTTGCGTTTTTTCGTTTCATTCGAATAGTATGTTTTGCTTAAGTAGATTACTCAATGGTTTCGCGATTTTCGAAAAGCCATCTATAAACCTTCTATAATAGCCGACCAATCCTAAAAATTGACGTATATTTTTAACGGTTTTTAGTCGCGGAAATTTCCTTACAGCCTCAACCTTTTTGGGATCGGATGCGATTCCTTTATTACTAATTAGGTGTCCCAAGAAACTTACTCGGGTGCGTAGAAAGTCACATTTATCCGGTGATAATTTAAAATTGGCAGCTTTTAATCTTCTCAATAATTTTGCAAACTTTTCATTATGATCTTCTACAGTTTTTGAGTAAAGAATAATGTCATCGAGATACACACAAACGTCTAATGGTCCTGAATCGAGTTCTCTCGCGTCCTCAGGTGAAACAGCATGAACGTTCTCGGGTTCCTCCTCTTCTTTCATGAGTGTGTTATATATGATTCTGTTGATGCATCGCATAAATGTAGCAGACATGGAGGTCAGGCCTTGCGGATATACATTCCATTCATAAAATCCGGCGTTCATTACAGTGAATGCAGTTTTGTGACGATCTTCGGGATGAAATGGAATTTGATAATAGCCTGAAGCGAGATCTAATACGGTAAAATATGTTGATCCTCCGAGTTGATCGAAATCATCTTGAATGTTCGGGAGGAGATAGTTATCAGTTATAGTAACTTTGTTTAATTTTCGATAATCTAAAACTATTCTGATCTCGGATTGCCGTGACTATCGTCTTTTTTTCTTAAGCCTATTATAATCCGAATTAGATGGCGAAATAAGTCCGCCATCCAAAAGTTCTTTGATTTTCTCCTTTCAGGATCGGAATTCGGTGGGCTCTGGGGGAAAGATATGTTTTAACATTTACAGGTCGATTATCTCTAGTTGGGATGTGATGTTGAATTATATGTTTGGTAGTAAGTTTTTCTCTTTGCAAATAGAATTGTTCGTGATAGATGTCAACTAACTGTTCTATAGCTTCTCGCTCTCTCGACTCTAGATGATCAAGGCGTAATAAAGCCTTAACTCTCTCACAGCGGGGGGCTTCTACCGCCGTAGAGTTTATGTGCATGACCCTATGTGTTTCCTCTGGTAAAGAATGTAAGGGTGTACTGGATATAACGCATCCTTGCACCTCGCGTTCCTGTTTCTCATAGAGATTCAAACAGTCATTTAACAATTCCTCTACTCTTTCACATTCATGTAAATATTGCTCTGTTTCTAGCGAACAGCGAACTATTATCTTTTTCAAGTGATATGGTATAATTTGGATTCTTATTTTCCTTCCTTTCAGTAGTACTTATATTTCCTAACGTCTCGCTCATTGCATCGAACTTAAACACTTCGGGATTTTCGTCCTTTTTGATTGAATTGTAAAATTTACTCGGTCGAGTCTTCGAACAAATATCTGTGAAATCCTCGTAATTGTTATCTAATAGTGACATTTTTTAAATTTTCTTTCTCAATTTTATAGAATTTGGAATCGCACCCTTACTAATTTCACGCCTTTTTCTAATATTTATTTTTAAATCTTCATCGTCATTATTTATTCCTTTGATTATATTGTTACTATTATTTTCAAAATTCTGTAACTTGGATTTGAAATTATAATATTTCTCTAGGTTTGTATCTTGAAAACGCACATTTTTCTCAAGTGTGACTTCTCTGCGAGCACTTATACTGCCCCTTGAACTTTCCTCATCCGGTGGACCTCTTGTTGGGCTTATCTCGGCTACTTGGGAGGCAAACATCGGTTTGAATTTCTCGTGTACTTCGTCCTGAATTTTTCTCTCGAATTCTTCTTTCTTACTCGCACTTTCTCTTGAATTTATTGGACTCATCGAAGCTTCATACTCAGCCCTGTAGGGCTGTTTTTCTTCTTGAGTTTGTTTATTATATTCTCTCGGATCACGATATTCTATTTCTTTAATTTTATCCCTCAACTTTACATAATTTTCATCATCGGCTTGTTGAGCACAAAAATATACACATTCAACATCTTCATTTAAACAATTTTCTTCAATTTGCGTATCTTGTTAAATTCGTTTACAACCTTTTTATCACTTCATTTTCATAATTTTCATTATCATCCTTGGTAATCTGTGCATGATCTCTGTGGCATAGAGGTATTGGCGCACTCAATTCCAATTTTTATTTTCATCTTATTCATTTTTTTTGATAATAATACTTGCACTAAAATCTTCATAATTCTCATTAGCACTTAACTCGCACACACTGCTGTCTCTCGGCAGTCGGGCGTATATTCATATAAATCCTCAAATCTTCTGATTTTTCCTACAATTTCGTCTGTTAATCTCTTCGCCGGATAGGCATCGTCGTTTCCATTCTGGCACACATATACCTTTTCGGTGTCATATTTATCGCTTTGAATCATTTCTATATTATTCACTATAGCTTTTGTCTAGTTCACTCCTACGGAACTTACAACAAGGTTATCATTATATTTCTCGAAATCATCAAAATAATCAGTCTCTCCTTCCAATAGAGACTCCTCAACTATATTTTCTCTCCGGCCCTCTAGGCTCAGTAGTGTATCGAAGCTTGTAGACGATACTTCTTGTACACTTACACAGATTACATCTTCACGTCCTTGTGCCGCTGTTACCTCTTCCCCTCTTGACGCAATCCCGCCCGCGTCTGGAAAATTTTCAGAGTCAGCCTGTTGTTTTTCTACACGCTCGAAAGTTGTGTCATGAAAGAAGATATTTTCTAGAGATTTACTTCATATTTTGAATTCTCCTGCTCTTCATTGTATTCGTCATTTTGAAAATTTTGCATGTCATGCCATTCGAGACACCTTTTCTCATAGAAAATTTTAGCACTTGTTTGTTGGAAAAAATCGCTTCCTAATACACCAGCTTCCCTTATCGGAAAATCGTCAGGGACTATATGAAAATAAATGTTCAAACAGTCATAATTAACTGTTATAGTCCCTAAGGTTTTTATTAATGCTGCGGTTATTCCTCTTAACAAAATTATTTCTTGTGAATTAATTGGTAAATAAATCGGGACAAGGGTAATTTTTAGCAAATTCGGTGAAGATCCGGTATCTAGCATGAAAATTGCAGGGCGCGTTAACTCTTTGATATCAATTTCAACATTGGGTGCGCAGTTTTTTTGATTTAAGTTGACCGTTGTCCTGTGAACGATGTACTCATTCCTTGGGTCTCTGTGGTCGGGCGAGCATTCGAAGCGGCAGCCTCTCCGCCCGCCCGAGGATTGCCATTACCGTTTCCCGTCGGCAGGTTTCCCTCTTGTACATCTCTGATAAATTTGTAACAATTACGCTTGGAATGCCCTGGTTTTTGGCAATAATAACAAACAAAACTTGCGGGTAGATTGGAAATTGCATTATTCGAACTTTGATTATTGTTAAACCTTGTATCATTATTAGTTGTCCCGTGATTTGAATTATAACGATTATTGTTAGTTTTAAAATTGTTCGGTCGACCTCCGAAACGATCATTGCGCCCATTATTAAAATTATTAGGACGGCTATTATTGCTGTTATCACAATTTTGAGAAAGGTTCTATGAAAACAATTGTTTCTTATTGTATTAGATCCTATATCCCTTGAGAAATTATTGTAACGGAAATTCCTTTCAATTCCATTTGAATTATTGCGATTATATGATTGTTGATTATTATCCTGATGATTGTTCCCGTTGAAAGGCGGAGATCGGCTATTGCTTGTATTCCAATTTGACTGAGGCGAACGATTATTACTTGGATTCCAAGTTTTTTGTGATGTGCGATTATTGTGTTGCAACGAGACGTCAGTCTCGTGCAAAACACACACAAAACAGCCACATACATGAGCGAGCGAAGGGCGAACCCGCACGTAAACAAAGCGAGCACAAGCCGAATGCTCATGTACACCGTCCCGACGTTCCTCCGTTCCGCCTGCCGCTGTGTGCACACAGGCTAGAAGGAAGCCAGGAACCGGCACGGAGACCGCGCAAGATCATACGCACACGTTCTTGTGAGGACTCCGTGATTACAGACCCACAACTGGGTATTCCGCAGTTCCTATTGTTACTGTGCGCATACAGAACATAGGAACAACCGAACAACCGCACTTGGGAACCCGGGCCGTGCGTACACGATTCCATTGTAAGCGATGGAGTAAATTGTAAGCCAGCGACACCGTACCGTACCGTACCGTTACCGCGCCGTACCGGATAGAAGATAAGGATTAATTGTAAAGGCAAATCTTTCTAAATAAGCGTAATCTTGTTTGGTTACAGATGGCGAATGACAACACGCACTATTGATTATTAAATATATAAAATACTTAAACCAAATTAGAACGTAGTTATTCTTAACCTACCTCTCTCTCTGAATCCTGGTCCCGACTGACTATATCCGGCGCGAGGGAAACGCAACCGTTACAAAGTAATTGCAGACAGAATTTCAAACAGTTCATTGCATTGTGTCCGATTTCATTACAATAATTACATACTACTTCTGGGACTGACTCGACTACGTTTACTCTGCGAGTTTCCTTTAATTTTTGGCAGGCTTCATCTCCTCTGGAGTTCTCGTCATTATCTCCGGTATACGCGAAATCTTTCTCAATTTCTATATCTCTCTCACGTGCTTTTTCGAGTGATTTCATGTCACCCATTCTGGTCTGTATTTCCCATCTGAGACCTCGTACGAAAAATCAAATGCAATCCTTTTCTAATTTAGTTGTGAAATCCGGGTTATTTGTCGATCTTCTCTCGCGCACTGCGGCTTTCTTAATTTCTTTCTCGATTTCTCTAAGACGGTTTGAATATACCACTACACTTTCCATGGGAGGTTGTTTAATTTTTACTGATACCCCCGAAATTTCGTGATAGGTTCGATGATCCACAATTATTTTCGAAAAATTGAATAATTTCATCAATTATTTTAAATGCCTACCCTGGTGCGCAGGCTAACGCGTCGCCGAAAAGTCGCATGCCAATGAGACGCGCACAGTCTTCTTCGTGCCCTGCTGAAAGAATATCTCGGGCTTCTGAACAGCCATCGACGAACTGTGTTAATGATATACTCGATCCGTTAAAACGCGGAATTAAATCAAGTGTATCCTTAAGAGAAATTCCTTTTATTTGTGGAACCATATTTTCCTTTTTATCTTTCTTCTCGTTTCCGTCGCTTTCCTCGCTCAAATTTTCGTCGTAATTTAAACGTATTCTAAGATCAATAAATTGTATATTACCAATATTCCCTATTGGTGTAGAAAATAATTCGTTATTTTAAACTGTTTTCTAAATCGCGATTTGTCAGCAGATATAATTGTATACGTTGGAAATTTTTCCGCCGCTTCTTAATTTTTCACCTAACTCGTCGAAGTTCTCGGGACTCTGGACTCGGCAACTTATATAAACCACACATACCAGACTCCAGATACCGCAGATTGCGACAACCAGACTCAGAGACTACAGAAGATGAAGCCCAAGAAGTACCCGAGAACGAAACATCTTCTTCAGAAGACCGTCAGAACAAAACTATAAGCAACATCGCAATAGACATGACTGCAGTAGAAGATTCCCAAAATGAAGAAAATGCAGATGAAGAATCTATAGAAAATCTATCAGTCAAAACCACCCTAACGAAACAAGAAGTAGAAGAAGCTAGCAGAAAATTTGAAGAAAGCAGGGGGAAATATGAAATGGATAAACAAGCTGATATCAACGAATCAACAACTGACATAGATACCCAACTGGATTTACCCTCACATTTCTCTGACGATGACAATGTACCCGATGATGTGCGTGAAGCAATCTACACATCTGATCCACGGTTTGAGAAAGAAACCGACGTAGACAAAGTTTGGAGGAAAAGTGTTCAAACCCTTATAAAACGTATATAGGCACACCATATGGCGTATACGTAGAAGACCATCGAACGGAGCCAAAGAGCAAGAAAGTTACACTGTGATTCGGTACTGAAAAACAAGCAACTAAAACCAACGAATTAAAGGTATCATAAATAAAGCAAAACAAACTCAGACGACGCATAAAGTTAATGGCTGGACCATCAAGAGAATATGCCAACTTAACGAAAAGAGTACCCATCATAAAGTCAGAAGTGCATGTCGTAACCAACACGCAGCAGAATAATGAACTCAGCAAAGACCGGCTATTCGGTTTATTACCCTGGGAAGGTAAAAACAAAGAAAGGAATGAAACATTCTTCACACACTTTGCTCAATTCGGACCAATAGTGTACTACGAAACCGTAAGATATAAGAAAGGACGTCTATCCTACGGATACGTGCAATACTTCAAAGACCGAAATGCTGAAGAAGTAAGGAAGAAAAGCAACACCATATACAAAGCAATTTTTGCAGAACCTAGAAAGCAAATACGAAGCAAAACTGAGATGGAGACCAAATTCCATTTATTTTGCAAAAAGGAGACAGATCTAAATCTCTATAATTTACATGAAGTGACTTGCAAAAAACAAACCATGTGGACCACTTTTAGAGACCCAGAACAGCCATCACAAAGCAGTCAAACACCAACTCTGGACGAACTGAAGAAGACGCTGGCGTACTTAGAAAGCATAGAGAAAAGAAAAACCAATCGACCAGTGGAGCCTCAAAACCTACCGTACCAACAATTAAGAGAAAGGGCGAAAACAAAACTGAGAGTGTATGGAAATAAATGAATGTGGATGAATGAAGACCAGAACCCTAGAATAAGCTACAACCAAAGCACTCCCTACCTTATCTACAATAACCTCATCACATCCCGAATCAAAACACACATATATAACATAAAGCAAAATTTGCAACCTCATTCCCAATCACACACACATAATCACAATATAACAAAAAGAAAGAAAAAGAAAGAAAACTGAAAATCTCATATACCATTAAAAAGCAACCCAAATTGCATGTACAAGGGACCCAATATATGTTGCATGACCAAGCATGATAACAAATAAGGACTATAATAAGTACCCGTACTCAAACCCATATAATAAAGAATTTTCTTTTATTTCTTATGTTTCAGAAATGGAGTTCCAACCAGCAGAGCTACTCAAACAAATAAGGATTCTCAAAGTAGAGAGGCGGAAACCAAAGCAGGCCCTGCTGGAATTCATTGGGGATCCGAATAAGGTCATGGAATTATTAAGGATTTTTGGAATGTGCGTAACGGACCTTAAACATCATGAGTCCACTAACACCCATACCATTAGGGTCAGTTATAATGAGGAAGAAGACGCGGTAGCTGCTGCGCTGATGTTCAGCTCCGAAGAGAAGCCAGCAAGCACCCAAGACAACATCCAGATGCAAGAATCAGGACCACTGTAGAGAATCCGGAACCAGCGGTAATAACAGGGGAACTCGATGATACCCAAGGGTTACGCTTCTGCGTACTGGTGCCCTTGGGATATTCAATTGAAGAATTCCTGAAGGAATTCATGGGATATGGTCCAATTGACCATATGTATGAAGTGGTCATGAAAGAACAGGAAAATAATCCTGGCATTAAAAGGAAAATGGGGTTCGTCCAGTTCTTCAGGCACGAAGACACAATCACAGCGATGGACCAATGCAATCAGGCCTAGAAGCCTAGGTATGCGAGTAGGAGACATCTCCCCATAGGTCTACAAGTATACAGTAAAAAATATAAAGTCTGCGGACAAATGGCAGACATCAGGAACCAGAAAGACCATGTCAGGATCTATAGCCTTCAAAACCCAGAGGTTTTGCAAAAACGTTCAGCATGTGGAATCGAAGTACCATATAAGGATTGGACCAATCACATGCTAGAATGCAAAGTAACCGAGGCTTGTGGACCAGCAAGTTTAGTGGCAACAATCAATCAAGAAGACAAACCGGACCTAATATCCTTCGACCCGTTGGACCAACTCCTACTGGAGCTAGGAGAATCCACCACTGAAGAAGGACCAGCAAAAATCCTGCTTGACCAGAGTATAACAGAGGAGGACAACGAACCAACAGTTCTGGTTCCAACCATAGAATAAAAAAAAAGGGGACAACAATGGGACTAAATCATTGTCTTCCACACATAAACATAATTACGTTTCCTTTTTTTCTTTTTTTTCTCACTCTTAATGTATGATTCTTTCAAGAATAAATTATATTTTATATTTTCATAATATACCCGGACCATTCAACTTCAGACCCCACCAACTGCATCACAAAATAATAATAAAAAAAATATATTGTCAAATTTTAGGATAAGATATAACAACCCTAGGAATAAGCACTAACAAATGAAACAATAAATATACAATTTACAAAATACAAAATAAGTAATAAATTAAGTAAAGGAAACAATACTAATAAAATAGGAACTAAGATAGATTGTAAAGGACCCTGGACCACGGACCAAATAATTTAATAACAAGTAGCGACTGCTAGAGTCAATTTCAATGAGTCTTATTCATCTTCTTTTTATTCAACCCCCCAAAAAAGCTCAAATCAAGGATATGAAAGAGATGACCTACCCGATAAACCCATCCCTTCGAGCAAATAGGAGAATGAAATTCTTTCGAAAGGACACCTGCCACGCACATGATAAACATCACACAGATCATGTGCGGGACACACGTGCCAACTCGAGCAAGGGACAAATGAACGTACAGTATATGTATAAACATAAGGGGGAACGCATAAACTACTAAGATAAAAAAACATATAGATCTTATGTAGGGTATGACGGCACATCCCGCAAACCAAACCAATAATTAGTTGAACCATCATGCTTATGTGTCATAAAAATAAACTTGCTCAATACCTACAAAATTAAAATGCACATTAACAAACCATCCCTGTAACATACTCGCCCTTGTCCTTGATTTGAGGCTTTAGATTTTCTTTTCATTACGTGATATATTTACATCATTGATTCTTACGCGTTATGGACCACCAACTGAACCGCACCACCCGCATGACCTGCGAAATTTGTCGGGGACGACAAAAGTTTTCAAGGGGGGGAGGATCTTATGTGTCAACTTTCCTATAAATATATTCGTATAATTATTTCGAATATAAAATCGGGAAAGTTTTACACACAAAAGGTGCAGCGAGACTCAAGGCCACAAAAGCACCAGGTAGCCAAGAATCTCGCTGACCTGAACAACTTCTCCTCCACTGCGTAAGACCGCACGTGCAAAGCCACGCTGCTGTTAGAGCGCTTGCACCGTTGCCAGGTCCCATAAGGCCTAATGAGTGCGACAAGTGTAGACGCAGTGACGTCAGCGTGGGGAAGTAGAGCTTGGAGACGCGTGAGAGGACCGGAAATACTTCCGAGCGTCTCCAAGCCACGCTAACTCACGACACTCCGACTCGAGCCAAGCTGCCGAGCGGACTAATATTTTTATCAATAGTTTTCTTTATTTTCTTCTTGTTCAATTTGGTTATTCTATTCTTTTGTAAACGCGCTTATTCATTGAACCCACTCGTGGCGACGACTTGTCTCTTTAGGTCGGATACAACCGCATAAATTCTAATTGTTCATAAAAGGAGGACCAAAATAAGAATAAAAGTGTTCCAAAATCATAGCAATATTTATTCTTATTTTAAAACAACCCCAAAAGAAAATTTCCTAGGACCACAGAAGTAAACAGAGGGATATATTCTCGAGAAACAAAAGAACAATACAAGGTGAGAGAGTTAATTATTGGAACGCTGGGTTTTCCCCGTTGATGTCATCGATGAAATCCTCCGTTTCCTACGCTCGTTTCAATGCATACGAGGCGGCGGGCCACCTCGGCCCTGGGCGCCAGGCACCAGAGTGCCAGGGATCCCGCGACCCTCTTACCTTGAGACGCCGCCCCGTGTCGAAACACCACTTCGTCTACGCGCTCGGCTAGCCGGTAATCGAACAAACTTACATAAAAATGAGACAATCACAAAGGTCGTGGGTACTAGTACGAAATGAATGGTTACGTATTAACGTTGACTCTCTCAGTATTTCTTTTAACAATCTTTATTCGCTATTATTCTACATTCCGTCGACCTGCAGTCGCATAATTTTCCAAACTGCGACGTTCCGTCGATTTCACTCACACTTACACTATGACTCGCATGTCACCGCGCCGAGGTTCGAGCGAGGGAATGCCGACGCACGCCTTGAGCGCATATCCGGTCGTCTCGAAATCCTAATCACTGGTCCGGCGCCAAAACTGCTCGTGCCCGCCGATGTAACCCCCTAGCCGCGAAGTGTTCGTCAACCCGCCGCCGGACGGCTTACCCGACGCGGAAGGGAACAGCTGCCTCGCCCTTCCGATCGTCTACCGGTGCCGACAATCGTAGCGGCCGTCGCAGTCGGCCCTCACGAGACCATGGTTTCCCGCTTCGACGATAACCATTCTCTCCCGACGTACGCAGGTCCTCAGGCGTGCCCGCCGTTGACGCACCGGTGACTTCCCCGAACTTCAACGCAACCACTCACCCACTTCATACCGCTATACTTAACTTAACGGGACCGCTGTCCCAGCTACCATACTTAAATTACATTCTATTTTTAATCTAATCTAATACTAAGTATTAATCTAATATAAAATAACGCGCGGGCTAGAGCTAGCGATAGTCGTGACCGTGTGCCTGTCGTGTAGGCCATGTTGGTGTTCTATACGAGAGCGAGGACGATAGCTTGTTAGTGTAAGTTTTGTTTTTGTCATTGTCGTGAAACGAGAGCGATAGCTTGAAAGTCACTTTCACGATAGATATGCATTCCACAGTGAAAACGATAATCTGTGTGTAAAGTCTTGTGGAGTCTAAAGTCATAGTGTGAAAGCGGCAGCGTCGGTGTAGTAACATTTAACTGGTGTGTAAACGATAGTGAGAAAGATAGCTTGTCGGTAAAAAATGTCGTCAAGAGCATTCGTCAGTCAGTGTACAGTAATTACGGTATGCAGTAAATCGGCATGAGGCTTGATGTTCATTTAACACGCCCAACGTCTCAGTGCTGTTAAATCGACGAAGCATGCTATCGCCGCACTCAAGCTTCGCCGCACTCCGCCGCTATATTGGCCACGTGGCGTATTACATACCCGCGAGTTCACGCAACTCCGCAATCGGCACACTAACTATCACAAGAAGATTACACCTTACTCACAGTAACGCAGTAGTCTGGCGAGCAGTATTTCTTTACCGAAACGTCGCCCAAATCCTCCTACAGTCAAGAGTGCAAAAGATAAGACAGCGGGCGAGCTGGTGAACAAAGGAGAACTCCTTACTCGGCCGCTTGTAACTGGCAGCGGACTGCCATGTTCGCTGGAGGAGAGAAGGATGGGGAGGGGGGAGAGGGAGTGGGAGGGGAGAGGGAGAGGGAGGGGAGAGGGAGAGGGAGAGGGAGGGGAGAGGGAGGGGAGAGGGAGAGAGAGAGGGAGGGGAGAGGAGAGGGAGAGAGAGAGGGAGAGGGGGAGGGAGGTAGGGAGGGAGGGATGGTGAGGGAGAGGGGTGGGGGAAGGAGAGGGGGAGGGAGGGAGAGGGGGAGGGATAGAAGGAGGGGAGGGG